>PVLA01010817.1:0-59389 GCA_004027455.1 Hydrochoerus hydrochaeris
GTCCTCCCCCTCTCAGGGCTCCCCTCTCAGGGCTCCCCCTGGCACTGCTCCCCCTCTGAGTGCTCTTTCAGTGGTTCCCGCACAGTGCTCCTCCTCTCAGTCCTCCCCCTCCTGCTGCAGCTCTGGGGTCCTCTGTCCTGGGTGTCTTCCCACTGTCCTGGCTGCATGATTAATGCAAAGCACTGACCTGCGAGGCCATCTTGACTTGACAAATGAGCAGCCTCTTGCAGTAAGAGCAGCGCAGACCACAACAACTAGCTCTGCCTCTCCCCTCCCTGCGCACTCTCTCTTTCCCTCTCTGCCCGGCTGAGCTGCAGACTCGACCCCACAGTGCAGGGTGGGGAGGACCAGACTCCAGCCCAGGCCTGGTCTCCAGTGTGCCGTCCTCGTGGGACCCCCAGTGGAGGAGATTCTCAAATGGTTTTCAAGGTAAACAGTCAAGCTGGAGGTTTTCCAATGATTCTGGCTCCAAAAGCAAATAAATGAATAAAAGAACATTAGGGAAAATTCTTTACCTGGGGCCGTAAAACGGGAGAGAAAAGTAAGGCTGGCAGGCAGCAGTAAGTTGGTAAGAATTAGAAAAAAGACACAAGATTAAAACAAACCCAAAAAAGGTAAAAAGTACTGACCTCTCCCTTTAGGGTTCTGAGTGAAGGAAAAGAAAATTAGATACAAAGGTAGACATGTTTCAAAGACTTACACTGCAAATCCAAGACCACACATAAACCACTATAGCTCCGTGAAGACTGGCTCAGAGGACTCGGGCTAATGAACAGATTTCTCTCCAGCGTTCTAATTAGCCTGGCGTGGTGGTGCACACCTATGAGCCTAGTGCTCAGGAGGCTGAGGCAGGAGGATCACAGTAAGTTTGAGTCCAGCCTGGGCTACATAGTGAGACCCTGTCTCAAAAACACCTAAATAAATTCCTAGTCAACTGAGAAATCTCAGGGACAGTTTATCCAATGAAGATGTCAGATGTCTAAATCTATTAAAACTACTTAATCTATTAACACTATTTAAATCACCAGGGTCCGGGAGGAAATGTCAGCTTGAGCTGTCGACAATATCCAAAGGTCCAGCTCCTAGCATGGTCGGGGCCACACTGGTCCCCGGTCCAAGAGCAGCTCTTTCACCTCCTGAGCCAGGGGGTCATGTCGCAGGGTGATGGAGAAGTCCTGGAGGAGGTGCTGAGGAGAACCCCCATTTTCTACACCCAGCCCGGGCATGTGGTGTCCCAACACTGAGCGCGATTCACAGCCGGGACTAAGCAGGGGCAGCATGAGGTTAGGAGACCACGGTTTCCCAGCCAGTGAGGCAGCGTTGGTGCCAGCACTGTTTTGTTCTGGGTTCTCTTTGGGCCCTGCTCTGCAGCATCTGAGAGTGGAGAAGGGCAGCTTAGCCACTGCTGGCCACTCAAAGCATGCACCGAACTCTGCCTGCTGCCCAGAGCGGGCTCCGTCCTCCCAGGCCTGGCTTATTACTAAAGCTCAGGAGCACAGCAGCCCGTGTGCTCCAGAAAGATGGAGCAGCAATGTGCCCACTCGGATGGTGGCCCCCAGATGCCCAGGGCCAGGGCTGTTGTCCCTGGGCTTGGGTGGGGGATGCCTGGAAAAGCAATCACTAATTTATTTTAAATTATCCCCAAATGGTCCATGGAGAAGAGGAAAACCGATTAGGGTTAATGCCTGGGCAAGCGAGCTGCAAAACTGCACATGTGGGGCAATTGCTCCATCTGAGAAGCCAGAAGCTCGGTGTGCGTCCATGGCCTCGGGAGCTCACTGAGAGCGCTGAAGATTCACACTGCTGGTGTCCTCAGCTGGCTATGTATGCACCACCCCCCAAAACTCAGAGCCCCCCCCACCGGGAGGGGCAGCCACTCACTGGAAGGGGCCATCATCTCTTGGATGGACTGTGATGGGACCCGACTCTTTCCTCTGGCTTCAGGACACAGGACAGAGTGTAAAGGACACTGCAGATGGAGAAGCAGGGAGAGCCAGGCAGCTCCAGAGGGCCCAGGATGCATGGGGTTGGGACTCTTCCGTCCCCAGAAGGTCCAGCGGCCTGGTGGGAGGATGCAGGCTCTGAGACACAGCCACCTCAAAGCCACCAGGAAGGTGTGGCCACCCACACCAGCTAGGCCCAATAGCTCTCAGAGGGTCAGCAACATGGGCACCACACTGTGTGGTCCACAGTGCCCAAGATGATCAGCACAGGCTGCTGCTGTCCCTGGACTTGGTGGGGTGGGGACAGGGCGGGACAGTGCCCTGGAGGAGTGTGCTCAGCTCTTAGTGCAGGTTGCCCTGCACCCTGCTGTGGAGGCCTCTCTGCGCTTCTGCTTTGTGCCTGACTGATGGAAGCAGTGCTTCTTTAAATTTCCTTAATCAGTGAAAAAACATCTCCAGGGTCTGTGTTGGAGCCACTCCTGCAGGCTGCCTGGGGCGGGTTCCTCCAAGGTGATCACAGGCTCCGGGAGGGTGGGAGGAGATCAGAACAGGGCCAGGCAATGGAGTGGGCTGGTGGTAACCAAGTCACTGGCCAAGGTGAAAGGCCCCAGAGTTGGAGGTTGGAGGTTAGGTGGACAGGTGAACAAGCAGCTCAGCACGGTGGGCTCCCCTCTACACCCAATCCAGAATCTCCAGCCCCGCCTCCCTCAGGCCAGGCAGCGTATGTGAACTACAGCAGGCCATGCCAACCCAGAGGCAGGGAAAGAAGCCAAATCCGGGCTTCACTCGGCAAGGGACAAGACAGCAAGACCTCAAACACCTCACGCATCGCTCACTGGAATCACCCTTGGCCCTGTGCATAGACTGCAGCCAGCTCCTTATCCAGAGAAAAGCAGAGCCTTTCAGTCTCAGCAACATGTTAAACAAGGGCAGAAATAACAGTAACGCAGAACAGACCTCAGAAGTGTACAGGTAGGGAAACTGAGGGCTGGGCACATCCCACAGCCCTCAGGGCCTCCAGGCTGCTCTGGCTCCTGTGCCCTGGGCTGGGCCGCCAGCACCCAGAGGCTGGTGACTCTCTGCTGCCCCTACCTGGCCCCCAGAGGCACAGACCCTCGGCGCCAGCCCAGGCCTGCCTAATTCCAGCTCAGAGCTGCATTCCTGGCTGCTTCGTGAGATTGGTATAATTTTATTTAACCCAATAGATCCCAAATATGACCTTTTCCACACCACAATTTTATTAATGAGCTTTTCACATCCTTTATCCATCAAGATCTGCGAAGGGTCTCGCAACACCTCCCAGCCTGCACCTTCACAGCCCACACTGTGGCCTCGGCCTCAGTGCCACTTGCTGTCCCCACCCAGGCGGGACGGCGTCACCCAGTGCCCACGCTCAGCTACTGCTCGCACCCAATGAAAGTGGTCTCACCTTCAAATCCCAGCAAGATGACGTGGTGGTCAGTGACGGTGAGAAATCAGGCGTTTGTTCCCGTCTCCCTCCACGGGATGATGCAGGACAAAGCACAACAGTCTCAGGACACAGCCAATGCCAGAGAAATGAATCGTCTGTCCCCTGCCCACTTAGGGCCTGAGAGCCACTAAGATGTTCAGTGCCAGGCTGTGGGGTACCAGGGCACACTCTGAGCGCACCCACCGTAGAGTGAAATGGAGTCATGCCTCCTTGGTAGACATGCATGAAATTACAGGCAGCCTGGCCGGACAAAGCTGGTTCCGTCAGGAGCTCTTGGGCTGGGGTGGGAGCAGAGTATTTGAGGAGGAGGAAGAGTGCAGGGAGCCCTAAGACCAAAGCTCAGGCAGTTGGCAGAGGCCCCACGTCAAGCAGTCCTGGGCCAGGAAAGCCCTGCGGGCTGAAACCCTTGTTAGCGCTGAGGTGGCAAAGCCAGCGAGTGACATTCCTATCCAGTTTGCAGACAAACTCGAATCACAGATTCGCGTCTGAGCAGCCATCTCCATGCGGCAAGCAGGGAGCTCTGCACCTGGACCAAGCCAGGAGAAACCACCCAGCACGGCGGCAGACCTCAGCTGAACACAGCGAGACTCGAGACTTGGGCCTTTGTGGGGCTCCCTGCAGGGCAGGGAGCAGAACTAGCACCTCTGAAGTAATTAAGGGCAAGTTACGAGCCCTGGGGCATCTGTGTCTTAGCATAGCTGAGGTGGTTTATTCATCCACAGGCCGTGGAGGGAGCCAGGTGCTCAGCACAGACCTTGCCACAGACGCTGAGCCAGGTGACTTTTCTTTTGTGGTTTGAGGGGGAGCCCAGGGCATTCCCAGCTACAGCCCCAGGATCCTTGTTTTGAGACAGGGGTCTGAGTGGCCAGGCTGCCATCAACTCGGTGATCTAAGCTAACTCAGCAGTTCGGGGATGACCACGGCGTGCACGTCCACAAGGTGCAGAGCAAGAGCCACGTGGACAGAGCACCACAGCGTTCTGCCAGGGCAGGGGATGTCTACACCACACAGGAACACAGCATCAGTGCTCCACGCGGCCAGTGGCCCCAGGGCAGCAGCCCCTCCCGAACCAGCAAGGTAGAAACCAAACATGTAATCCAAATATGCTCCTGTTACAACCACAGACCAAAGCCTGGCGCAATGGTGCACACCAGTAATCCCAGCACGTGGGAGGCTGAGGCAGGAGGATCGCTGTGAGTTTGAGGCCAGCCTGAACCATATAGTGAAACCCTGCCTCAAACAATACAAAAAATACACAATGCAGAGGGAAGGTCTCGGGCAATGCCTTTCTCCCACACCTCACTCCCCCGAACCCGAACAGCAGTCATGTTGCTTACAAACCTCACTTTGATACTGAGAATACAATGGCAAAACCACGCTGACTTCAGGCTAACACGTGGTAGTGGAGACTGATCTCCATTTCTACCACCTAATGCCAAAATAAAATTTGAGCCATTACTTTACAATCACATAACACTAGGAATGTGTAGTGTACTGTAAATTCTGCCCCCAAAGTAAACCGAATTTGAGACATGTAAAGCGGTAACATAAAGATGCAGACGGTTCTCCCAGCGGAAACACCGCCCACCTAGGTGGCGTGAGGAGGGACTTATTTTCTTGCAAGTAATCAATGCTTCATACCTTTATAAGTGTGGTACTTTTAAATACTAGATATGTAGGCACTTTCTTTAGAGATTGTTTTATTTATGTGCAAATAATGGGGCCATAAATTCTATTTTCCAAACACAATGTTTTTTCAAAGTTTGAAAGACACTGGGATTCACGGTTCCAGACTGCTGGCAGGCTGGGGACAGCTGGTCTACAAGAGACCCGAGCTCTGCCCCTCACCAGCCCACAGCCACCCGGCAGCTGCTCGAGTCAGGTCTCAGAGCCCAGAGCAACATGGCTTCACTGTCCTCAAAGGAGCCAAGAAATCAAGCCAGAAAATCACCAGACAAGACACAGAAGCTGCCATGCACATGGCTGGTTCCTTACTGTATCCCCCCCACATTAACAAAGGGAGTATTTTAATGCAAAGAAATGTTTATTTCACGGTTACTTTTATGAATCTGGGTGATCAGTCTTTACACAGACACTGCCTAGGCCATCATGCAAATGACACAGCCATCTGACATCCACTGCGCACCTCTGCACCTGTACACAGAATCGTCACCCTTACGGGAGCACACAATCTACCAGGGGGCCATGACAGAGACCAGCACCACAGCCAGCCGTGGGCAGACAGCAGTGCAGCAGAGACTCCAGTGACCCTCACTGGACGGACCCAGCAACCAACAGGTCAAGCGTTTCCAAGCTCTGAGTGTCCATGAGAGACCGTCGCACAGACAGGGCACACATGGCGAGGTCCCTAAGACTCGTCCTCCATGTCCACGTCCTGTTGCAACTGCTGCACCATCTTCTCTTCCAGCTGCTTTCCTTTGCCTTTCCAAAGACAGAATTAAAAACATAATCAATTTCATGTGACTTTGAGAATCTGTTCAATACTCCATAAAGGATCTGAATTGTCTTACCACGGCCATTTCTAAGAAATTCCAGAGGAGCCAATTACCAGGTCTCACGCTCCACAAAGCTAGTGACCCCATCCGTCCTCCTCCCGACAAGAACCCGCACTTCCACCAGGACCAGGAGGAGCTTGGCGGTGGCAGTGAGGCCGGAAAGTGACCCCAGCCACCCGACCCAGGGTTCCCACTTTTACACTGTGCACTCTGCCTAAAAAGTAAACAGAGGCCCATTTTGCTGCTTCCTAGGTGTCAGCTCACGTCAGCTGCACCTGGAACTAATGCTCCAGGCTTCTGTCTGCTTTGATTGAACAGAATTTGCTATAAATACGATGTATGCAGGACTTTTATACAAATCTACTAAACATGACAGAATCTGAACCTTACTGTGAGTCTGGCGCAATTTCTCTCCTGCAAGTGATCTATATACATTAAGTGATTTCAAAGAGACTGAATGCTGTGCCAGGTGAACAGGAAACAGTTTTCTGGCAGCCCAAGCACAGAACAGCTGCCCATTGAGCAACAACCAGGAGGTCAGGGGAGTAACCAGGCTGCATCTTAAGACCTACAGGCAACTGCAGCCCAGCCTTGGCCCTTTATACTCCAACACCAAGTTCCCGCCTCACTTCACGAGAATCGGACGCTGAGAGTCCCCAGCACAGAACACATCCCTTGACCAGAACAGGCTCGAGGCAGGAACCCCCTGCGAAGCCATCACAGAGATCGCTGTGTCGCCCAGGCTGGTTCTAACTCATGGACTCTGCCAGGTCTGGTGGTGCAGGCCTGTAACCCCAGCACTCAGAAGGCTGACAGAGGGTCGTCCTGAGTTCAAGGCCAGCCTGGGCAACACAGTAAGACTCTGTCTCAAAAAAAAAAAAAAAAAAAAAAAGAGGAGAGAAATCAGTCATGTCCTCAAGTGATCATCCTGCCTCAGTCTGAAGAGCTGGGGAGCAGGCATGTGCCGCCACATGGGCAGGAAGTTACCGCTTACAAATCGAGTCCTGCACAGAGTGTCCTGCAAAGACATGGGGGGTCACAGCGACCCCCAGAGGGCATGCACCCAGCCAGCTGCGCTCACCTGCAAGAGGGGCCCGGATGAGGTGGATGTTCTGCTTGACCTCCTTGATGTCCTGCACTTTCTGGAGTTCTTTGTTCTTCTTCAACCTAGTGTAAAACAGTGAGGTCATAACCTGTCACAAAACTTCTCTAGGGGACGTCAATTCACAGCACGCCCCTCGGCCCCACCCAGCAGGACCCAAGCTCGCTGCGTGCGCGGAGGACAGGTGCTGAGCACCGCCCTGGCTGGGAGAGGCCCCTCGGCTCTCCTAAGGGGAATCCAGTGACTGTCCGGTCCTAATCTGCCTGAACACAACCGCGTCCTCTGGTCTGCTGACTGAAGGAAGCGTGACTGTGAGGAGCCAGAACCAACAGGCCTCACAAACCAGGGTCTGTGGCATCACTGCTGTGGACTGATGACACCTGGGTCTTTCCTACATCATGGAAATGTTTGTATGTGTGGCTTTTTTGAGAGTCTTGCTCTGTAGTTGAGGCTGGCCTCGAACTCACAGCAGCCTTCAGCTGTTTCCAGGCTCAGACAGGGAAACAAGGTCAGGAGGAGCCTGGACATTTGGCAGCCATAAAACAGCAAAAAGTTGCAGACCGAGAAGGACCAATGGAAATGAAACAGTGGCCCAACGTAGGCCAGTCAGGACCTCAGAGAGAGATGAGGAAGACAAACGAGGACCCACAAACATACACAGATATGACAGAGAAGGACTGGAAACTGAGTAACAGGCAGCTCTGACAC
The DNA here is from genome assembly GCA_004027455.1 of Hydrochoerus hydrochaeris. Lineage (NCBI taxonomy): Eukaryota > Metazoa > Chordata > Mammalia > Rodentia > Hydrochaeridae > Hydrochoerus > Hydrochoerus hydrochaeris. Next base: position 7,741 of record PVLA01010817.1, read on the forward strand.
AGGAACGTCAACTACAAAATGCCAGAGAAAGGATGAGACTAGCATGTCCCACTGGGCCACCCATCACCATGGTGACCGGGCAGAGTCACAAGGCATCCACCCAAGGGCAGGAGACACCGCCTGAGCATAAGGGTCAGGGCTCACTGTGAGGTGGCACTGTGGCCCTCCTGACTCAGCATATGACAAGGACAGACGCACAAGCAGCACTCCTGCCAACAGGGCCTATTCTCGCCCACCAGTGGACAACCTGAGGCAAAACAATCTAGGGACCCTGCAAAATGACCTCGCACCTCTGGTGCCCAGGGTAAGTGCACACGCTCGTACCTGTTCATGATGAATTTGGCCTGGCGCTTCTGCTTGATCTCTTCAACTCTCTTCATCGCATCAACTGCAACCGAAGTTCATCAAAATTAGCAAGTTTATCCAGATTTACACACCAAGCAGGAGGACTACAATCAACCAGCACATTAACAAACATCTCACTAGTCTAGAAACAAACGTAAATGAAACAATTTACTGCCCACACGATCCCCACTGGAGAAATCCAGGGCAAGCGCTTCTCATCGCCATTGGCGTTGACCTTCTCTTCACAAGATCATTTCTCCAATTTCTACTGCAAGAGCGTGGATCACTGCTCAACTTTCCCTTATGCCAGATGAATGCTTTTCAGATTCTGTTCTACAGAGTATCTGGATTACCAGCAGGAACCCTGCTCTTAGTCTGCAACCTCCGTAGACAGAAACAGACCTTCCAGCAGAAGCCCATGACCCCTTCCCTGTGCCCAGTCCTCAGCCCAACTGCTCACGGCTTCCCAGGAGATGGTGCCAAGGGCGTGGATGCTGACCCAGACATCGAGAATCTGCGTCAGTGCAGTCTGATGCAGGGCAAACCACTTGTGAAATTTTAAACTATTCTAATATTTGGATTTCTTTAAAAAAAAAAAAAGGTGAACAGGAACATGGGGAAATTTAATGATACTTGATCTCAACATCGAAAATACTGTTACTTCAACACATAGATCAAGACAAAACATTCACTGGATGTTTTACTCCGGGCTTTACCCTAACTCTTCACAGTGCAGCCTGCATTTCATATTCACAGCACACCTCAGTCCAGCAAGCGCAGGGTGGAGGTCTGGGATGAACCGACCTCTTAAGAGCAGTGAGCTGTCTGTAACCCTATGACAAATCTTAGTAATTGTTTTTTTTTTGTTTTTTTTTTCAGTCTGTACTGGGGATCGACTCAGGACCGTGGGCTTGCAAGGCAGGCGCTTATGCCCCTGAGCTAAATCCCCAGCACAAATCTTACTAATTGTGTAACTCTCAGGAAACAATTGCTGGACTCAGCCAATACCCAGCAAACCTTCAAAAAGTCTATTTTAGGATCTTGATAAAAAAGGAGAACAGCATCTGCACAGAAAAAAACCAAGAGCACATCGCTTCTCGCAGACTTCCCAGAAGTGTAAGGAGTGCATGAGGAGCCAACCCAAGGAGCCAGAGGGAGCTGCACCCCAGGGAACGCTGACCTCGAGGGCTCTGGATGGCGGTCGGGCCGGGCCTGTGAGTGTGCAGGGAGCCACATGGAGGCTGCCCTCAAGATGCCCGCAACACACAGGATGGCACAGGCAAAGCACACCACACACGTGGCACGTAGAGCAGGTGAATGTCCACCAGGACCAGGCAGGGCCACACCGACAGCACCAGGGCTGCCAGGGCAACTGAGGGGAGAGAAAAGTCACACCAAAGGAACACAGAACGGGGCCCTGCCAAGCTTCAGGACCTTTTGACAATGACCTGACTAGAACAAGTGCCTCTGGAGGAACTCGAGGTTCCTTGGGCAGTGCAGTGGACCTTGGGGGGCTTTCCACGACACAAACAGCCACTCGGTGCAGACACAGCCCTAGATACACTCAGAGAGCCAAGAGTCATTTCCTTGTCACATCACCCAACAAGAGCAAATGTTCTTTGGAAATTAACTCTCCCTCTTAATTAAAAACTAAGAGGTAAACTTTAAGAAATAGAAAACGGCTTTGTAGGAAAGCCAATTCCATGCCTGGACTCTAATTTCTAAGTAAGGGCGAGTATGACAAGAAAGCTTCAATGGCACAAACGCTGCAGTGTTAAAGGCCTGCAGCCTCTACCCTGAGTCCCCGTCCTGGGGATGCAGGGACAGGGACACGGCCTGCAGTCCACGGAGAGGGGCAGAGTCCGGGCATTCTACACTCTGCCACGCTGGAAACGGCAGCCCAAGAGGAAAGCAGGCAGGGCCCGGCCTCAACCTGGAACTGCACACTGGGGTCCACACGCTTGGGAGACCAAAACTGACCATACACAGGACTTACTTATGCCTCTGGCTGCTTAAAAAAAAAACAAAAAAAGAACTAGATATTGTTGCTTTTAGTTTCCACTGCCTTCGATTTCATTCATACCTGTATCAGACATTTAGGAGTTCTGTTAGAATGTTTTGTTTTGTTTTTTTTTTTTTGTACAGGAACGGAACTCATGACCCTGCAGCTGACAGGCAGACTCTGTGCCACTGAGCCATATGCCTGGCCCCATAACGATCATCTTAAGTGCCACACTTTTTAATATAAAGCACCAAACTGCGAGGTATGGTAGTGCAAACCTGCAAACCTACATTCCCAGAACTCTGGGAGGCTGAATAAGGGAAAGCAAACTTCAAGCTCACCCTGAGCAATTCAGTGAGACAGTGTCTTAAAAAAAAAAAAAAAAAAACCACCACAGCACTACATGGAAAGCAGCTTCCATCTCTAAACTAAGTGACTAAACTTAGAAAGCATCCTAGGCTTTTTGTATATTTTAACTGTGCCATAATCACATCAAAAGTATTTTCTCTTTGTTTCTGATGTTTGTATGTTTTACATCTCTGTGTAGACACTTCACATCTAATAACAACATTAACATCTTTATAATGGACGTATCGCCAATTTTGAACACATTTAGCGTAACTACAAAAATATACGTGAAATGCAGCCATTCAAATGAGGACAAAATAAAAGCCAAAATTCAAAGTAAAAAACCATTTACGCAACTCCTGATGTGTGAAGTGACGTCACCTCCCCACCAGTCTCCTCTCAAGATCCCCGGAATTCCCTGTGACTTACTAGTTTTATTCCACAGTTCTCGTTGGTATTTGACAGGTTCGTTTCTACGTTTTTCAAATTCAAATGAATTATCCTGCAAGAAGCAGAGGGCTTGTAAGAGAAATAGAAAGCAAGTGTTTCTTAAACTACCTCCTCACTGTGAGCGTCCCCCAGGGTCCCTGAGAACACAGGTGCCCAGCCTTTCTCCCCCTCCGCACCCACAGGCACTGAGAACTCTGCTGCCTGAGCTGGTGGAGAGGCGCCCCCCACCCCGCTCACCCACGGAGATCACCCACACGTGGGCAAGGTTTTCCAACCCATCCCAGGCCAGACACAGCCAGGAAACTGCGTTAAGAGTCCAACACACCAAACTGCCATTTTCCACAGGTGTAAAACAGCTGAACATCAAGAATGTCCTGAGTTCCACCTGAGCACCTGTCTGTCAGAGCAAGCGTGCAGAGCCACACATGCTGAACAAATGGGGTGCTGCTCTGTGGGCTACACCCCTGGTCGCATGTGCTGCAGGCCTCATCCACACCCCTCCAGGTGCTGATGCTTGACAGGTGACGCTCTGTGATTTTAACACTTGTAAACAGGGCAGCTACAAGGACTCCTGGGTTTCCGAGCCACCTGGAACCGGCTGTATCCAAACCACCACTACTGCTGCTACCTCACAGCCTCAGCAGAAACAAGGCACCAGCACCAGCCTGAGGCTGAGACCGTTTCTCTCCACTCAGGCTGCCTCTCAGCCAGGTGAAAATTATGTTAGTGACTGGAGTTGTGATTTGGCCTGTACATTCACAAAAAAGCTCTGGCTAGGAGGGTCAGGCAAGGGCTTCTGGAAAACTTCTGCAGCTTCTGCCAGTGGGCAGCAAGATGTAACCCTAATGCAAGCTGGAGGGCAGATAGGAGACTTAGGTAGCACTCTCCTCGAAGAAGCAAAAGAATCCCAAGGACAGGAAAAGGCTAGGCTCGGGGACAGGAGGCCACGGGGAAGGCGGTGGCGCTGTAGCTTTCTTCCTCTCCCTGATACAGAACCAAATGTGGAAAGCTGTGACAGACCCCTCCATCAATCCAGTGACAGCCAGACGCTCAGCAGCCCCACACCCAACTTCCCACTTCTTCTCCCTCTGACCACCAACCTACTCACCAACCTTGGTTCTCAGAGCGAAGTCTTGCTCACTGATCAGTCCTCCTGATCTGGGAGCTGATCAATGAGCCTTCCACAAACTGAGCGGGACTTCAGGAACCCTTCCATCTCTTAACTTCATCTCGAAACCCTTGACTAACAACTCCAACTTCACCCCAATCCATTCAAGTGGACCACAAGGATCCTCCTTGCAAGACTTAACTTTTTAAGGATAAGAAAAATCACAAAACTGAACTGGAAATTTTTCCTTTTTGAATACATAAGTAGATAGGAAAAATAAATAAAACAGAAAGGCTTCAGGGTGACAGGTTCCAGGACTGTGTAAGGACGAGATTATTTTCATTGCCAAATTCAATAAAGCACTCACAAGCGTGCCACAGGAACCCTTGTTATGGCCAATTAGATGACAGTTTCCCACCCCTGAAAAATTAAATTATGAAACATAAAAACCATCCCCCAGTTAACCATACTCACCACTGTCAGCTCTTTGCCAGCAGCTTTCCGGAATGCTTTCGTCCACCGGACCTTGCGAGGATTGCGCTTCTTTTTAAAGTTTTTATGACATTTGGATTTACAGAATCTGAACACCTATAAGAAAAGTTAAAATACTGAAAAGTCAACCCTGAAAACTTTTCCATCATCAGCTGTTACTCCTGTCAGACAGAAAATCACTGTTAAGTCTGAGAAACGATCATGGGCTTCACTCGCAAACCCCACCTGCTCACGGCACCATCCTGAATTGCTTGATGCTTGAGAGAGTAACTGAACTGCACACTGATACTTTGTAATGTCTTAGAATACACTGAAATTTGTGTATGTTACTAGGGGAAACAGGAAAAGTAATTCGTTGAGGTTTATGGATCTTTGCAAAGAAAAGTAGAGGTGTTATACCTACAGTGGGTCACCCAATAAAATAGGTTAAAACAAAAAGTATAAACATCTTTAAGTACGCCCATATATATAGACAGATCATAACACTCACTTCACATACTTTGTTCCACAGGGATCTACTAAGCACAGTATAATCTGAACTGGTCCTGACCACCTGAGAGACCTAAATGAGAGCACATCTATTCCTGAGCCAATTTCACATGAAATGAAGTCTCCCAAAGTAATGAAATCATTATCCTTTATTTGCATGTTTTCAGCTCAAATGAAATTAAATGAAATTAAAAGCACCCAACACTGAGAACCTAACAGATAAGTCCTAGGCAGGCTTCCTTCTGAGATGCATTGGATGACAGTTGGAGCTCATTCTGGTCTTCACGACATGAAACAGAGCCACTGAGACGTCATCCTGAGTCAGTGCCCAACAGGTACCACTTGTAAAGCACCTTCAGGGTCTGAATGGACCAGAGTCACTGGAGCCATGACGGGATTCGACAGGCACTGAAGAAGCATCTGCAGGCCGGGTGCTGTAATCCAGTGACAGGCTCCTGGGCATAACTCAAACAGGTTCCCCATGAGCAACAATCTGACAACATGACAATAGACTCTCACTTTGCAACAAGAAGGATAAAGATCAGGCCATGATACAAAATAAGACGTAAAGCTTAGGAACTCACACAGAAACAGGAAGTGGCTAAACCTACACCAGCAGGACTGTGACAAGGGGGAGCTTCACAAGCTCCCTTCCCTCCTGAACCTGGCCCCATCATGCAGGTCTCCAAGGAGCCAACACACATCTTACACCTTGGCCTCAGCTTCTTCACTGCTGTTGTCATTTTATTAACAAACTCAAGCTCTCACCAAGGCTGCGTGTGTTCTTCCTGTTTGTAAAGTATGTAGAATTACGGGGCACTCGTGCTAACTCTGCCCTAAGCTTCCTAAAGTAGTTTCATAGGCTACAAGAACTAGGGTTGAACCTTGAGTTAGGAGGTCACAGAAGTGACCAGCACCTAATCTGGACTAGAAGATACCAGAGTGGGGCAGAAAGAAGGCAGACATCACTGACTCATGGAAGCAAAATGTGCAGTAAAACAAACACAAAAGTAAACATTCAAAGAGAGCCTCATATTTCTAGGCAGTCCCTCCAAACATGCGAAGATGGTGTTAATTCAGATCAGAAAGATCTCTGATCTGTGGTCCTAAGGTTTTCCCTTCCAGTAGGTCCACTGCTAGGGAACAGCAGAATTTCCCCATCCAGTGGAAAATTCAAACAAAGCTGAGAAGATCCAGATCTGGAAATCCGATAAGAAGTCTGCTGGTCGTCCCTGCTACTCTCTGGCCAGGCTGACCCCAGTCCTGCCAGCCCGAGCTTTCGGTCCACTCCATGTCCCCCCTTTGCACACCCCGCGCCCTGGCCCCGGGGCCGCGGTCACAATCCCGAATATCAGCGGGGAAACGTCAGGCAAAAAGGGACCACCCGGCCGTGCACAGCATCGTGGCGCCCCAGGAGAATCAGACCCGACGTGGCAATCGCGGGCTCGTCTCCTGCGGGTCCGTTCCGGGACGGCGGGACCCTGCGCCCCACCAGGCGACGCCCTCAAGCCGGGAAACAGGTGGACAAGGAGACAGAGCTGACTTCCAGCACATTGAGACTGCCGCGTCAAACCCAGGCTTGGACCTGGCACAGCCGGGGGACCCAGGCCCAGGTCCTGAATCGGGCACCGGTGTGAGCTCAGCTCTGAGAACCAAAGGGACGCTCGGGCTGCTCTCAGCGGGAACCGAAGCCTTCGCCACGCGGCGCTGTGTGACGGCTCGTTGTTTTCATCTGTAGCCTGCCCGAGCCTGGCTCCTGACTCTACCGGGTCTGAACGGCGCGCCCCCCGCCACAGCACCGCACTCTCCGCCCTCCTCGTCTAGCAACGCGGAGGCGAGGTGTCCCCAGCAGGCCCCCGTACCGAGCGGCCCAGCGCCCACAGTTCCTGGGGTCCGGTCGCGATGCGGCCAGGAGACCGCCCCACGCTGAGACCGGCACCAAAGGGCTTCGGCCTCTCACCTTGCAGTCGTTGCGGACAAACATCATGCCGTGGCCGGGGTAGATGGGCCCAGAGCAGAAGTAACACTTCTCGATACGCATGTCGGAACCTCGCCGACCCCACGACCGACTGGCAAATAGGAAGAGGAAGTGGGGAGGCGGCGCGGGACGTGACGCGCCCTCTACCGGAAGTGACGCTTTTGAGTAGGGACTGCGGTCCTGGCGCTGCAGGTGCTTCGCCCACCTGCGCAGGCGCAGGCGCAGGGCCACTGACCCGCCCCTCCCTCGGCGCAACCTCCCAGGATCGGGGCTCAGGCCCCCTGAGTGCTGTTCCCAGTGTGTGGCAGAGGTAAGGGCCCGCCCTCTACACCGTAGGAGGTAGAACTGCTGAGTTACTTAGTGAAGCTTCTAGACTTCTCAAGTTGACACAAGGTATCAACTGATGCAGAGGCTGATGGTGCCTCATAAATAGATACTGATGACCTTGGGTTACTTTGTCCGGAACAAAGTATGAGCGGCCCCGTATGAGCATGGTGGACTTTGTGTCCCGAGGGTTGGGTCCTTCAGTGGAACTACCTGGTGTCACCTGTTACTGTGACAGGAAATGAAATGTTCACACAAACACTGGTCAGACTCCATCACCTTTTTAATCATAGCTTTATTGGCACAAAGTTCATGACTCGTTTTTTACACAGGCTTGTAAATAGAAAAACACTAACATAAAAATATGGCCCTTTGATATCAAATTTAAACAAATGCTTTTCAAAAAAGACAATGGCCTTTTTTTCTTTGATAACTCAAGGCAGCTTGGGGTACTGCACCACGTGGACCTTTATTCACCCTGCATTTATGGCCAGTCTGGTGTAGCTGTCTCCTGGCTCTTGGAAATAGAAACGTGACACTGTCACGGGTCTAACTGCACAAGGACACCCGTGGAGTCAGCATGCGCTCTGTAAACGTCTCAGGACAGAGCAGGGCACCATGTGTGACCCTGAGCCTGCCTCTGAAATGCCTGTCTTTCCCTCACCACAAGACACAACACATAGCACGGGCTTCTGTGGCTTCCTTGGTGTTTAGAAGGGGCCCTGATTTCGAGGACAGAGAAATATAAAATCTTAGCATCCATGGCTCAGTTTGCTAGAGGAGTGGCAAAGGGCAGCAGCCAGAACCCTACAGGAGCTCAATAAAAAGCCAGGTGCAAGTCACCGTGCAGGAGCAGCTGCCAGACACCTGCAGCTTTCTAACCACAGTTCTGAACACCTGCTGTCATAACAGACCTTCATTCTGAGTTTTCACTAAATTACAGTGAGAGATATTTTTTCCTAAATAACCGCTAAAGCATTGGAAATTTCAACTGACTTTTTTAAACCACTTTAATAAATAATAATTTCCCCTAAATGAAATAACTTTGGACCTCACAAACCACCATCATGGCGCCCACAGTGAACCTTTGGCAGCCTGGAGGCAGTGAGCAACAGCCATGGGCGGGCCCTGTCCTTGCCCTGGGTGCGAGCAAGCACAGGTGGCTGCTTAGAGACCTGTGGGCATCTGACCTCTGCTCCTCAGCAGCCGCACTGCTGTCACCAGCACTGACCCTTGGGTTGCAAATGGAAAAGCTATGCTGTGAACACCAATAGGGATGCGGCAGATTGGCAGCTTGTGAGCTGAGGCCAGTGCTGCCACATACAACTGACCACACAGGCCACGGTGGGCTTCCGCCTCCCTTCAGCCCGCGGTGCGCCAGGAACGCAGTAGGGAGGCTGACAGGACCTCAAGACATCCCCACCCCAGCCTCAAGCATTCCCCTGTGCCAGAGTCACAGTGAGCCGATGGTCCCAGCAGTCTAGCCACTGGGGCCACTGGGTGTCCGTGTACACCACTGGGGACGCCCATGGGCCAGGTGCGCATGTGTTCATCTGACCTGCAAGTGGCTGAGCTGGTGGTTTGGAAGGTCACCTATGGTGCGGGCTTTAAATTTGGATTCAGCACTGATCGTATCTCATCTCCTAACAGGAGAGCCTGGGCCTGCCTGCGTCAGAGCCAGCGACAACCCTGTCCAAGGTGCCCATGTGACAGACACCTGCCTGGCCCCTGCCCCCAGAGCCCAGGGTTTGTAAGGCACTTTGGACCCCGGGAACCACTTCTCAGGCTGAACCTTCAAGAAAAATTCACAAAGCTGCTACGGTTAAAAAGCGGGCAATTTTTTACTAGGTCTGAGGGGTGCTGAGGAGCCGTTTGCCTGTGAGCTCGCGACCACGCGTGGCAGCCGCGCCACGTGTGCACTGAGGCTCAGCAGCTGCACCCCCCCTTCTGCTCCTCACTGAGCTGATCGATGTCGGTGTGGCCGTTGGAGCGCACGACACCCTCGGGGATCCAGGACTTGTCCACGCACCGTTCCATGCGCTTCATGATCAGGTCCAGCAGCGCCTCGATTGCGGGGCTGATGTTTGTCCCATTGGCAGCACTCGTCTCAAAGTAAGGGACACTTTGGGGGAACAGATGGCTCAGTGAGGACGGGCCAGGGCATTACCTCAACCATTCAGTGAGACAGTGGGGTGGACACAGAGGTCACCCACCCCAGGGTGCCCAAAGGTGAGGGACTACAGAGTAGAATGACTCACACAGTGCCCCTCACAGCAGTGACAGCTCAACTAGAAATCCCAGCCACTTTCAAAAATTGAGTCTGATTATTTTTCCATTGAAGGAAAATATGATATATATAAATTGCATAGAGTACGTGCTTTTCATTTTAAGTATGTTTTTGTCTTTTTGAGACAGGGTTTTGCTACACAGTTCAGGCTGGCTTTGAGCTCACTTTGTAGCCCAGGCTGGTCTCAAATTGCAACAATCCTCCTGCCTCAGCCTCCCGAGTGCCGGGATTACAGGAGTGCATCACCATGCCCAGATTCTTGGATTTTTTTTGACACAGGATCTTCTTATATAGTCCGGGCTGGCCTCAAACTCGTGGTGATCCTCCTGCCTCAGCCCTAAGTGTTGAGATTACAGGCACTTGTTACCACACCTGGATAAAATTTAATACTTGGTATAAAAAATTCTAAATTTCTCTACAGGAAAAGCAAAATTTGAAAACTTTTAGGAAGAAACATTAGAGATTGTCTTTTATGACAATAGGAAGAATTTCTTAAAATAGGAACAAAATGATTTCTTAAAACAGAAAATCTCAAATATAGAGGGAAAGTTTTGGGGCTGGGGATTTAGCCCAGTGGTGTTAGCACCTACCTGGTAAGCACAAGGTCATGAGTTTGATGTCCAGTACCAAAAAAAAAAGTTTGAAGTCTTGGTAATATGATTAACACTCTGGTACCATTACATATGTTATAAACACAGTTTAAAATGAATAATATATAAGCACCTGCCTGGCAAGCACAAGGTCATAAGTTCAATCCCTGGTACCAAAAATGAATAATGACCCAAAATACATGCTTGTGCTACATATGCCCAGCAAATAAGCCAATATCCAGAACACACAGATAATTTTTCAAGTGAATTAAAATAATAATACACAAATAGACAAAAGATATAAACAGAAAATTATCAAAGAAATAACGTTTATGGAAAAATGGTAAGCCAGGTGTGGTGGTGCAAAAAACTAATTGTAGCACTCTGGGAGGCTGAGGCAGGAGAATCACAAGACCAGTGTTCAGAGCAGTCAGGCTTTGCTTCTATGAGAATAAATGAGTGGCAGGGTCCATGCCACCCAGCTGTGCGGACATGGAGGGCTGGGATGAGGTCCCCAGAGGACCCAATTGAGGCCCCTTCCCAGGAGAGGACGCGAATGCGCACCTGGGCTTAGCCTGACTGCAGGAGCGTGGCTGTCCACGCTCCAGTGCCCTTTCCCGCTCTTAGTACTGGAGGCTGAATCCAGGAAGTGCTGAGCTGTAGCCCAGCCCTTTCCGTTTCATTTTGAGACAGGCTTTCACGGTATTGCCCAGGCTGACCTAAACTTGCAATCTCCTGCCTCAGCCTTCTTGGTAGCGAGGGTTGGACGTGCTGCCCCACAGCTTCAATCGTCCTTGGTTTAGCCACAGACAAAGTGGTGTAGCTCGCTCTGTCCACATGGTGGCGCCAACGGCTCACTTGCAGAGCAGCTTTAACAACGGGAAAAAATTCTGGCAAAAATTACCGCTGCGCAGTTCGAGGCCTTCTGGAGGACTCGCAGAAGACTCGTCCTAACATGCTTTTTGAAAGTTGACTAATCACAAATTGTAACAAAGATTAAACAATAAACAGCTTCAAACCAAGAAGAGCTGCGTCCTTTGCACCTTCCCTGCCCCAGGCTTAGACAGTGGGTCCCAGGAGGATCCAAACCAAGGCGTCTTTGGCACTGCCCAGCGCTCCTCCCGCTGGCTGCCAGGGCTCAGCGTCCACCTTGCACACCTGGCTGCAGCCAATTATGGGGTGCAAAACCCACCCGAGGAGCCATCACAGTCCACTGAGCCAAGCAAAGGCCGGCAAGCTTGCAAACAGTCCAGCTGTGAGAGCCACACCACACTGCCCTGTGTCCCGTCCACTAGGGGTCACACCGAGCCCCTGCTGTGACCTGCGGGCAGCCTGCCAAGAGGGCTGGTGTTCCCCTCCCACTCCAGAGGTACACACACGAGACACACACTCCACCATCACACCCCGTCACACCAGCACGTCTCTCCACTCCCCCAGCGCTGAAGGAAGGGCCACGGAAGGACTCAGTGTCACGGCTGCCCTCTGTAGATGAAGAAACGTCACAGAAGCAGCCCTGGCACTGTCCCGGTACCCCCACCCCGTGTGTCACCATGGATGTAACCCACCAAGCAGGACGAGTCCCCTCACCAGCGTGGCTCCTCCAGCATGTTCCCTTCCCTGTGCGGCCCACGGGGGCTCCTGTGCCATGCACAAGAGATCCTGTCCCTGCAGCACAGCCTGCTGGTGACCTGGCCGCTGCTGCTCTCCCCAGGCTGCCTGGGCGGCAGCCTGGTGCCTGGAAATGAGCAGTGGCTGGGGACCAGCGCCATCCAGAAGCACACAGGCACCTGTGCCTCCTGCCCTTCTCGTGTGGGTCACGGGCTCTGCAGCTCCTTTTTACTAACCCTGCACACGTCCTCAGCACGTGACAGTCACGGGGTGGGGGAGGCTGGACCCTCCCCCAGCCACACAGCCACTGCCAGCCCACGCTCCCTGCGGTGGTGGGAGGACAGATGTGCGGGCGCCTGCTGGGATGCTCGCCTCACTCCTGGCCGGAGGTCACCTAGGAGCCTCGGCGGCTGGTGTCCTGCAGGAGGAAGCCATGCCACCAGTGCTGCACCCACAGCCACACTCTGCAGAGCCCACAAGATGCAGCAGACAGGACACGCTGTGGAGGGTCACACGGCACACGCACACGGCACACATACACGGCACACTGCAGCTGTGGCTCCTGCCGCCTTGAGCACCTTCTGCTCTCATTCTCACTTCCATCTTTTTGTCATCTCCTGTGCTCACGTGTACACGGAAACCTCCCCTGGGCAGCGTTGCCCGCGTTTCTCACCCGTATTTCTCCGCCAGGGTCCTGGCCTCCTCCTCCTTCACCACGCGCTGGTCCTCCAGGTCACTCTTGTTGCCACACAGCACGATGTCTGGGCTGTCGCAGTACGCATGCATCTGCAGCTGGCCTGCGGACCGAGAAACGTGGCCCAGGAGACACCATGAGCACTCGGGAGCAGCTAGAGGAGCTCTGCTGCTCACAGCCGTGCCCTGGGGAAGGCTGCTGCCGCCTGCTGCCTCAGTTTCTGGGGAGGAAACACACACACTCCTGGCCCCGCCCTAGCTGGGTGCTGTGGGTGGGTGGCAGGCAGTGCCCCTGGGAACGTGGGACCGAGCTACCCAGACACACTTGTCAGAGGCCTCTGCGAGTGCCTGGCAAGGTCACCAGAGCTCAGTCCAGAGTCTAAGAGGCTTTTTCTTAACTTTTCTCTGCTAAGCTGTGGATTACTTGTGTAAAATGCAGGCCAGTTGGGTGTCTGACAGCACATCCTGGAAATGAGCCTCACCACTGACTCACACCCCACAGCCAGGACGGGGCGGCAGGCAGGAGAAGGGTCAGGCCTGAGGGCCGAGAGCTCCTCCCACGGTGGGGGGGCCACTTGGAGGACACAGGTGTGAAAGAACAAGCAGACTCCTGGCAGTTTAAAAGCATGGGCTGGATGTGGAGAAAGGGTAAGGGGAAAAGACACGGGCAGGGCACGTGAAGGAGATGATGTCCACCTGGGGCCACCAGGAAAGGTGTGGAAACTCAGTCCACTGGAAGGCCTGCAGGGAGCAAGGGCCCAGCCAGGAAGACCCGCTTGCCCTGCCTGGCCCACCATGGTGCAGTCCCCGCCCCAGCAACTCCTGTACCCCCTGCCCTGCAGGACACAGAGGGAGGAGCCAGGACAGAGGTGGCCAAGGCCACCCTGAGCCCCAGCTCGAGGAGCAGGCCTGGTGGGGCCCAGGCTCTGAGCACCATGGCTGTGAGCCACAGATGCACAGACAGACAAACACCTAGACACAGAGATAAACACACACAGGCACACACACACCTCTAGGCACAGAGAGTCTAACCTGTTCCTTAGACAGAAAGAGAGGAGCTGGAATCCCAGACTCCGGCTGGCATTGCTGGGGCCACAGGAGGTAAACGCAGTGCCAACCCTGGCTGCACTTCCTGTGACACGAATTGAGGTGTGTGTCACCTGTGCCCAGCAACCTGGGCAGGAGATAGACAGTGCTGTGCCCTAGGGCAGTAGAGACCCTGTCACCTTGGGCCTGGACTGAAAACTGCATCTTGTCCTCGTCTCGTTTGGGCACCAGGGTTGACCCAGCACCTGACACTGAGCCGCAGCCTTGGCCCTTCTTATTTTTTGAGACAGGGTCTCATTAAGTCACTGAGTTGCCAGGCTGGGCTGAGCTCATGACCCTCCTGCCTCAGCCTCCCAGGCTGCTGAGCTGCAGGTGTGCACCGCCACACCTGACTGAGACCTTGTCCCCTCAAAGCCCCTTCGAGGCAGACATTCCTCCCAGACAGCGAGGACAGAGGCACAGGGCGAGCAGCACTCACTGATCCAGTTGCGAACGTTCAGGAAGCTCTGCTCGTTGGTCAGGTCGAAGAGCAGAAGAAAGCCCATGGCATCCCTGAAGAACGCCGTGGTCAGGCTGCGGAACCTGTGGACACGGGACAGGCGGTCACTGTCCAGGCAGTGCAGAGGGGCACACAGTGCCAAGTCCGGAGGGATCCCAGGTCGGCCTGCGAGCCTGAAGCCTGAGCAGGAGGCGCTGGACAGCGACAGGGTCACCCTTCATCAGCACAGCGGGTGTCCCTAGGGCCAGCCCGACCGGGCCTCAGCTCCGGAGCGGAGGGCATAGCGCAGCCACCAGTTACTCAGCAATTTGGTTCCTGCAACAATTTTCAACTAGTGTTTTAGTAAAGAGCCCTTATGTTCTAGAGACAGGCACCACGCAGTTACTGATGAAATAGCATGATATCGGGGACCTGCTTCAAGTACAGGGTGGGAAGCATGCGAAGGGACACAGGTGACACAGGACAGCCACAGCCGGGCCATGCACTCCCTAATGAAAGACAAAACCCAAGCCCGGCGCACGGCTCTGGGGAAGACAGAGCGCATGGACCTAGGCTGCCCACGGCTGCCCTGGGGAAAGGAAAGGGAGCGCGCAGGCAGCAGGGCGCCCCTCCCGCAGGGGGCCCACCCACCCACGCACCTCTCCTGGCCAGCAGTGTCCCACAGCTGCAGGTGGATCCTCTGGCCCCGGCCCACGGCTCCGTCCGGCCCGCTGGCTCGGTACACCTAGGGCAGCAGAGCAGGGACAGAGGTTCTCAGAGCCACTGGCGCCTGCCACCATGACCAGCAGAGACCCCCAGCGCCCCGCAGCACAGCCACACACACAAGCAGGTGAGCCGGCAACAGGTGGGCAACATGTGTCAAAGGCACATACCTGTGCCTCTGTGGACGCAGAAACAAGGTGACTGAGGACAGAACAGCTGGCCTCGGGGACACTGCCTGCCGGGCTCTCCACCACCCCTTAGGAGGCGCCCTAAAAGCTATGTTGTAGAAGCTCCAATGGACCTGCAGGAAAGGAGTTCCCAGCACTGCCTCTAGCAAAGGGGTCAGGGTCAACCTGGGCAGCACTGTGGAATCACCTCATGCCTGCAGCTTTCCAGGAGTCTGACTTCGAGGCCACAGCTCCTCAGGCTTCTTTCTTACCAGCACTGCATCTCCAACCCTGTCACCCGTGGTCCGGAGCAGCTGGGAAAGCCAGCAGCTGCTCCACCCTGGCAGCCCAGCAGCTGGCGTGGACAGCAGAAGCAGGAGGGCTGGAAAGTCCCGCCCGGGTCTCCACGGGTGAGGATAGCACTGTCACTGCAACACCCAGGGATAATCACAGTGGGACCAGCAAAGTCTGACCTGAAAAGCTTTTTAAAAATGGGACAGGCACTGCCCACAGGATGCTTTGCTGCCCCCAAATATCATGAAAATCGTTCATCTCGAGGTCCATGCATCCCAGGACATCCCAGAGAGGGGGCTGTGAGCTCTCACCTCTGATTCCCCTGGAAGCTACAGCCAAGTGGGGAAAACTTAGCAGACACCAAGGAAGGGTGAAGGCACGCCTCACACCCAGGGAAAAACAAGCGACAGAAAACGGTCAAAGACAAAGCCTGTAAATCAGCAAGTCCAAGCACATTCAAAGAACTGCAGTACCCCAAGAATGAAAAACAATATGACAGTGGTTACTAACAACCAGACAACATTTAAAAGTAGAGGTAAATAGAAGTTGGACATTGGGGCAGGCCTGTAACCCCAGTACTCTGGGAGGCTGAGGCAGGAGGATCCCAAGTTCAAGCCCAGCCTGGGCAATTTAGGCAAAATCCTTCTCAAAATAAACAAGGGCTAAGGACAGGGTGAGAGCCTGGGTTAAATCCCCAGGACCACGATTTTAAAAGCAAGAAATTCTGGGTGCAGACGGTCAGTTTCTGAAGTGCAAAGTTCCCTGAGGAGCTTGGCAGAGACAGGATGAGAAGAAAGGCGGTCAGTCGGCATGGACACAGCACCCGAATCGTGACAACGAAACAGCAAACAGAAGGCAGAGCATGCGGCAGCAGAGGGTGAAAGGCCCCTGGAGACCAGCAAATGGCTGTTCAAGCCCTGTGAAAAGGATGGGAGAGAAAGAAAACTTGTGATGCCCAGATCTTTAAAGTGCTTGAGAAACAAAAGACTCTGGAGCAGGAATTCGGGTCATTCCTGGCTCCAGCGCTGAGCTGAAGGAGAAGCTGAGACAACCTAGAGCAAAGGAGGGAGGGGAGGAGAGGAGAGGGGAGGGGAGGGGAGGGAAGGGGAGGGGAGGGGACTGCTTGGGGGCAGGGCAGGGCCCAGGACAGGGAAGCCTGAAAACAGCGCTGGCTGGAGACGGAGCCACAGACCCAGGGCTGCGGGGAGGCAGCCAGGGGCTAGAGCGAGACCCTGTCTGAGACACCAAGTGAAAAAAGTGAGGCTCTGCTGACCCAAGGGTGGGTGCGAAGAACAGTGGCACCCAGAGAGCACTGAAGACTAAAGCTTTGTCTATACTGAAATTAAGATACTGTTGAAAACAACTAGGCTGGGTGGGCATGGTGGCACATACCAGTAATCCCAGCACTTGGGAGGCTGAGGCAGGAGGATCTCCGTGAGTTAAGGCCAGCCTGGGCTACAGAGTGAGTTAAAGGCCAGCTTGGACTACAGTGAGATCCTGTCTAATATATGTATGTGTATATATATATATATGATTTTTTTAAAAAAATCTACATTGTCAAAAATTAAGATGATAATCTTACTACCCAGAGGGAACTACAGAATATAACTCAAATATATAGTTAAAAAAAAAAAGTAAAACAAAATGCTACACTAGGACCCCAAGTAAGCAGATACAGGGCCACTGTTGACTTGTGTGGCTTTGAAATCCAGCGTCCGTGCCCTTCCCAAGTGCATCCCCAAGCTGGCACCAGTCACCCACGGGCTGGTGCAGCCGAGTGAGGGCCAGCTGCCTGCCACACCACGCTGCGGGGTTCGGGGCACTAAGAAGAGCCTTCCTTCTGACCCCTGGCAGGAGGCAGCTTCAACTCATTTTCACCTTTGGAGATCTTTTCCCACGATGCTTTGCGGCTGCCAGGGCTGGTTTTTCACCTTGTTAAACTTGTTCTCAAATTTGTGCATCTTCCAAAGCTGTGGTGCAGGAACTAAATTAATTCATTCCTTTCAGCCGGGTGCGGCAGAGGCCCAAGCTGCCTGGCTCAGCTTGGTCCCTTCAGGCTCTCCTGGAACTTTCCAGACAGAAGAGCTGTCTCTGTCCTCTCACTTCCCCCCATTTAGACACATCTGACTTTTTCTCCTGCCTGCCCACTGGCCACAGCCTTCCCTGGTGGCAGGGCTGGAGGACAACCTGAGTTGCCTTCAGTGGGAAGGGAAGGCAGGTGGACGCCAACCCCAATGTGGGCACGGCTGTACAATCACAGACACCATTACTGGGTTGGTCACTGAATGTTTTTTAAATCAAGAACTGGACCTGGGGTTTATCGAGGGCTTATCCTATTTCACTGGAACTTGTGCTCCTCCTGCCTCAGCCTCCCGAGTAGCCAGCTGCAGGTGAGCACCATGTCGCCATTTGACCCCCTGCCCTGGGTTAGGTTTGCCTCATTGAGGTGAGCACCCTCTTCTGCTTGCCACTGGCTTCTGGGTGTCTGTCCACCCAGAGGTTGCTAGTCTGCAGCTTCCCCACCCTCAGAACAACTTTGTGAATTCTGGTTTTGGGGACCTTTGGCATCACACAAGGAGTTGGGAGGTTTCCCACCCGTCTGTGCCGTAGAGGCGTGGAGGGGAGCGCGCAGAGTCCGTGGAACACGGGGCTTCCCCCTGGGGACAGCCACAGGGCCCTGCTCCTCTGCTGACGGTTCACACGACCCTTAGACCTCCCTCTCCTCTCGAGTCGGCCCCGTGTCTGTGTCTCAGAGTCCCTCCATCTCTTGCACACTGTGAAATCTGCTGGCATGCAGCTCTAGAGCATTTCTTCATCAGCTTTTCACTTATGTAAGGTCGGCAGGGTCGCCATTTGTTAGAAATATAGCTATCTTTTCACTGTAATCTCTACGTTCCTTCTGCTTGCTCTCCAGTTCAGCCTCCTCCTGTTTTTCTGATTTTGTTGCTGTCTTTAGACTCTGAAGATTGGACCCAAGGCTCCACCTATGCTAACACAGCGCTTGACCACAGAGCCAAGCCCAGGCCTTTGTAATCTTTTTGAGATGAAGTCTTGCTAAATTTCCCAGCCTGCCCTCAAATTTTTGATCCCCCTGCCTCAGCCTCCTGAGCAGCTGAGCACACAGGCCTTATTCACCACCAGGTTTTCAGTTTCTTAGGGCAGAAGGCCCAGGAGGAGGAGACAGCCCAGGAGAGGGGTGTGAGGCACAAGGGGCTGGCAGATTTGCAACACAGATGACCAGCGGTGGCAGGCTCAGCAGGTGGACGGAGGTGGGCAGGCCGCAGGCAGCGGGGGCTCTGGTGTCTGACAGAGGCTGCGGGGCTGCGGCTTGCCCACCTCTGTGCTCTCACAGGACAGCGCACAGCGGGGTGCAGAACTCAGAAGGAGGGGTGCGAACTTACCACTCTCTTCTCCCTGAAATCAATGCCCACCGTGGTGATAAATTTGGAATTAAATTTACCATCTGTGTACTGGTAGAGGACACTGGTCTTCCCTACTCCAGAGTCGCCCAGAGCTAAGAATTTGATGAGGTAATCATAGTCTCCATCAGACATGGCGAGGAGCTCAGCTGTCACCTGCAAGACACACATGCGGCCCGCTCAGCCCCCGGAGCAGCGGTCACCCTGCAGCCCAGCGGCCACTGCGGGGTGGACGGTTGGTGAGGTGCATGGAGCAGCAACACTTCTACAGCCTCCCCTCAGTGCCCAGGCGGGAGCCCACGGTGAGATGAGCACTAAGAAAACTCAGCGGCTGCGAAACCACCGAGAGCCGAGGAAGGAGAGCGTGGAAGAAGCTGCAGGGCAGTGGATCCAGGCTCTTCCGCCTCTGTCTCCTGGTGCCGGGGCTCCGGGCCGCCCGCCTGTTTCACTCATCTCACTCCTTTCCACATGGACCGCGCCTCCCTCAAAGACGCTGCAGCTCAGCCCTAACCCTAAGCCTGACCCTAAGCCTAACCCTGTGAACAGTTACTATCCGAGCAGCGCACTCTCCACCCCATCCCGGCCTCTGCAATACCAGAGCGCCCAATCCGGGTCAGCTCCTTGCTCAGGCTGCTGCCCACCATGAATCCAGCCTGTCCTTCCACACTGACCAGAGTGGAGTCCGCCTCCACGGAGACCAAGCCACCCCGGCCTGGCCCCAGTTCCTTGCCACTGGTGTGTCTGTACTTCTCAGCCGACACTTTCCACACTGTGCTTTTACCTTCTAAGAGATGCAAACCCGAGCACCAGCCCACCTGGGAGTGAAGTGTCCCCAGGGAGGGCAGCTCATCCCCACCCTCCCATCTCAGGGCTAAGACACTGCCTGGACACCAGGGAAACACAGCCCTCGTCCTTCACCACCAACACCTTCACCTGCCCGTGGAGCAGACGTGCCCACCAGGAGCCGCCAACTTCTCCCCATCTTCCGCTCACCCTGCAGCCAGGCCATGGCTGTGATGCTTAAGGAACTGAGTTAAATCAGCCAGGTGTGGTGGCACACACCTATAATCCCAGCACTCAGGAGGCTGAGGCAGGAGGATTGCCACGAGTTCAAGACCAGCCTGGACTATATAGTGAGACTTTGTCTCAAAAAAGAAAACAAGTGTTAAATCATAGAACTACAAAAGTACTCCCGATTTATGTAAAACCCCTTTGGTGCACACCAGATAAATCTAACCAAAACTCGCACAGTCCATTTTAATGCTGTAAGGCCCCACCTGGCTTTAGACCCCAGGTGGCTCTGACCGCACGACCGGCTCTCAGGGGCCTGACAGGGCTGGAGCCTGGTTCACTGACCCAGCTGGCACCGGTAGTCAAATCTGCCTCCAGCTTAGCCACAGGTGCTTGTTCCAGTCACCCACAAAGGGACAAACGGGCTGGGGACAGTCATCCATGGGGTCGGGACCAAGGCCGGTTTCCAAATGGCCCTGCACAGACGTGTGGAACCCTAGATGGCCACAGACAGCAACTCAGTGCTTTCCACTCACATCCAGAACCCACCTGTGCCACGGCCTGGCGTCTATATGGGGCGAACCTGCAGGTCGGGCAGAGGGGTCAGGGTGGGAGCCCGGCAAGGACTGGATGATGGGATGGGCTGGTGACAGTGACTCTGCGTCACCTGCTTTACCTGGAGGCCTGAGCTCCCTGCTGCCCCAGAATTCCAGGCCCCGTGGAGAGGTTGGCGGTTGGTCCTGGGAGCTGAGGGCGGAGCTGCAGGGGTCTCTTCCCTGGCTGGAGGCTCAGTCCCACACTGCCAGAGCCACGGCCCGGAGCCACGCACCTGCCAGTCCTGCTGCGGGGCCAGAGTCTCCGAGCTCCTGCCGCTGCCCTCTCCGTCACACGGTGCCTCCTCCCCGCGCCCCGCTGAGCTTAACAACTTCCCGCGCTGCCCGAGCTGCTGCAAATGACAGGACTTCCTCCATCTGACGGATGAATAATATTCCACCATGTGCACCTCACATTTCCTCACCCACGTTTCCTTAACCCTAACGCGCATGTGTTCCTAATGTTAAATTCTTTAAAACCGGGGCACATCTTTTTTAGAAAATGTATTACATTAAAGACACATTGCCACGAATTTCCCACAGAATAGTCCCCCTTGCTTCAAACGTGCCTGACCCATCACTCTTCCACTTTGTTTTCTTCAGTTGGATTTTGTTGGTGCACTTTGGACATACACAATGATCACAGTCATGGAGGAGAATTTGTACCTGTACGGGGTATAACTGATTCTTTTTCCCCATCCCCCTACCCTCCCCTAACCTCTCCCTCCCTCTCCATTTACAGAAGCTTTGCTCCTATTTTTTCCTTTTCTCATTTGTTTGCTTTTCCCTCCTCCTTTGTCCCCCTCCCCATTTGAACAGATCCTGCCATTTCACACATCTATTATATATTTTGGTCCTTTCGGTTTCTCACACCAGAGAAACAATGTGGTATTTACACACATGCATCCAATTTGTCTCACTTAAGAGTGTGGTCCCAAGGTGCATCCATTTACCAGGGAAAGTCTCCCGCTGACCCTTCTCTATGGCAGAGCAGCGCTCCATTGTATAAAAACCCCACATCTTTATCCCGTCACCAGTGGGTTGGCACCTGGGCTGTTTCCAAGAGAGGAACATTTTCTTATTTTGAACATGGGGTTGAACCCTGGGCCTTTGTACAGAGCCACATCCCAGCAGCCCTTTTTGTATTTTTTATTTTGAAACCTTGCCAACTCACTAAGTTGCTGGATTTGAACTTGCCTCTTCCTGCCCCAGCCTCCCAGAGCACTGGGAGGACAGGTGTGCACCACCAGGCCTGGCCACACTCAGGCTTCTATTACCTTTTACAGTCTCGAAGCCAGGCGGGTTGCATGGCTCTTACCATCAGGTGTCGCCAGACACAGCTGCATGAAAACGTTGTTAGCGCCTCCTAGCGAGCTCAGGAATGCACAAGAGCGCATCTCGGAGCTGGAGACCGTGAGGCCCTGGAGTGCCACTGGCAAGCAGGGTCCTCAGCTGACACAGTGCTCCTGGGAGCCTCGTCCTTGCACAGAACTGAGCCAGAAACCTCCCTCACCATTCTAGTCCGGGAGCCGTCTCTGCAGCTGTGTGGTCCACTGCTCGGCCAGCTTCATGGACCCCCAAAGGGCCAGGGTCTGTGACCACCAGCGCCCTCTGCTGTGCCCCGCAGCGAGTCCAGAAAGCACAGTGCACGTCGTGGTTCCAAGAGGAGACACAGCGGAAGCACGTGGAGGTTTTCCTCCCCAGAGCCCCACAGCCCTCGCCGCCTCTCCAGGGACGGCCGCTGCTTCTGTGCCCCTCAGGTTGCCTCAAAGCCTAGGGTCCTTGCTGTCCCCCTGGGCAGCGGCACTGGCCGGGCCAGTGCACAGGGCCTGGCACAGCCTCTCAGTAACAATGGGTCACTGCTATACCCTGAAGGCCACCCGGTGTCCAGTACCCCGTACACCACACGGAGACTGCCCCTTAGCTGGGTGAAACAGACCGACCCACAGCAGTGTGTCAGAGAAGTGAGCGCCATGGAGCACTGCTGCCTTCAACGTCATGGTCTCCAAGGGCAAGCACTGGGCAAGCACTTCCCCTGCAGCATGGACTTCTCCAGGGGCTGGAGAGCAGAGCCCTGGCCTGGCGGTGGTGAGGGGGAGACACTGGCCTGCTTCGTGTTTGCGTCATTTACTCAGAGATGCTGCATGTTCACCAGGCCCTACTGCTGTTTGGGCTCTGTGTGACCCCAAGGGCCGTGGTCCCTGCAGACTGCGCCCCCACACCTGCCACCACGCCCACCATTCACAGCCTGGAACTCCTCCAGGCCAACTGACCACAAACTGGTTGCTTCTCCAAGAGAATCTCACAGAGCACCCCTGCCCAGAACAGGCGAAAATGAGCAAGGCTGAGGTCCCTGTTGTAGCTTGGCATAACTGACACCATCTTGAGCCCTGCATTTAACTAGTGCCCTGTTTTTGACTCAGAAAAATGGGAAATTACTCAGGATATAAGTCCCATGAGGAAAGCAGAATGAGCTGTACCTACAGAGGAAAAATTAACCTGCTCAACAAAAGAAGCAGGATACAGGTGTCAACTGAAAATGAATGATTCGCACTGCATGGTTCCCACAGGATGTCTTCTGTGATTCTCTGTTTTAAAAGCTCTGTCACTTTCCAGTTTGGGGCCACTTGTTTGGACCCTGAAAGGGGAGGTGTATACAAGTGATCCTGAGCTCAGTTAATTAAATTCCAAATTCATCAGTTTGGCTGCTGGGATTCCTACACTGTTGTTCACCAACCCACCTCAGTCCCCGATGGCACTGGACCCCAAGCCCCAGCCTCGGGGACCAGCTTCCTCCAGTTCAGACTCCTCCTGGCACCTACCTCCCCCTCGAGCTCTGCTCAGGCTGGGGGATCTCAGCACAGAAGCTGGGAGTGCACCCCCACCCCGCAGCAGCCGCAAGACCTGAGCAGGACAGGGCCACTGTCCTCAGGTCACGTGGGAAAGGAAGAGCTGGGAGCCCAGGGCTGCACCGCCTAGGAAAAGACCAAGCGCAGTGCTGCCCTGGGACACTGTGGCCTTGAGAAGGGAGGGCGCAGTCCAGGTGAGAGGATGTGGGCAACTACTGCGTCAGCGACCCTGCCCCACACCTAGAGGGACACTGTGGGCCTTCAGGAGCGGCGACAAGCCAGGCGTGGTGCTGTTCACCTGAAATACCAGCTACTCAGGAGGCCGAGGCGGGAGGAACACAGTGGGGTAACTCAGTGAGACCCTGTCTAAAGTAAAATTTCTAAACAGGGCTGCAAGTGCAGCTCAGGGGTACAGAGATTACCTTGTATCTCTGGGGTTCAGTCCAAAGAAAGGAAGAGGGGCTACAAATTCCAATGAATTTAAGAATCTAAGTTGAGTAAAATGTTCAAAAGTCAAGATACGCATGATGGCGTGTTGACACAACGACCCTAAAATAACTGAGAGTGTATTTTGTGTACATGAAAAGGCACCTTATCCTCAGTTATGGTGCAAATAGTATAAAGTGCACAATTGTTTTTCAGTGCTTAAAGTCACCTCCGCCTCACAGGTATTTTCTACAAACTCAGAAGACAGTTCTGGTTTCGCATTTTATCCACAAAGCCCTTGGGCCTGACCAACAGCCCTGCCCGGAGGGGCTTTGCATGGACCATTGCTGCCTGAGCGGCGTGAGCACTGGGGTCCCAGGGACCAGCCCAGGACAGGCCCAGGCATCCCTAAGTAGCTCAGATGCACCTGCATTTAGCTCTTCAAACTGAAAATCCCAGAAGACACAGGAAGGTCCTACAGCTCTGTTACTTCTTGCTGAGAAAGCACTGAGCTCACACTCCTTCCTGGAACAGAAGCACGGGGGGAAAGCCTGTGGGACGGCGCTGTCCTGCCCCGCGGCGGGGATGAAATGCAGAGGCAAAGCAGCGCGACTTTCCAGACAAAGCCTGGGCTTCGATGGGGCAGTGGGCTTCAGTGACTTGGGAAAGGGCAAAGTTGGAAATGAAACTCAGTTGTCAAGCACAGGAGCCTCCAGGCCCGTGGCTGGCTCTGGGAGGACGCAAGTGCGAGTGAGGTGGGACAGGCCACGCACGGCCTTTGTCCTGTGTCCCTCGCCTCTGCCACTGGTGGCCGGGGGAGGCACGGAGGGATGTGTCCCACAGGACACAGCCCGACCTGTTCATACACTTTCTCCATGGCCCAGGAGCTCAGATGCACTCGGCCTCCTGCCTTGGCCCTGCAGGGCTGCTGCTTCTGGGGTCCCTTAGCCCACATCGCCTCGGCGCAGGATGCTGTGTGTGCTCCGGTCTCCACCAGTCCTGAGTGCCCGGCCCCTCACAGCACGTCTGTCTCCTCGTGAAGCTGCTTATCTCCTGAATGCTGTCACCCCACACCGAGCAGACCACAGCCAGCTGTCTCCAGACACTGACTACATGGGCACCCCATCCCCTGACAGCCCCTTCCTTCCTCTGCTGTCCTCTGTGCCCTGCAGATCCCACTCAGAAGTGACCACGATGGGTCCTGGGCCCTGCGATAGCTGCACGGGGTGGTGGATTAAACTGTCTTTGCTGGGGACTCTGCCACATTTGATAAGCAACCACTATGCCCAGAAAGGACCCATGGGCAGCAGGCCATGGTGCAGCGCAGCCCAGGAGGCTGGGGCCAGGCAGCGTTCCCAGCATGACAGGCCACTGCAGGGAGGGAGGACGGGGCTCTGGGGAGAGGACAACACCCAGTTGGGAGTCACAGAGAAATGCTTCAGAGTCGCCCCGTCCTGGGGCCGGCACGGTGGCCAGCAGCAAAGGGGCCAGCATGATCCTGGGCAGGACACCCTGGTCCTCATGCAGACCAGACTCTTGTCTATAATCGCCCACCCAGCATGGGGCTCCCAGCTCTGCCCACATGGCCACTTCCTCTTCGGGGGCCACATGGGGGGCCCTAACCCCCTGCCCAGGCTCCGGGGTGGCAGCAGCAGGAAACAGTGCCAAGCCCTGCCCAGTTACTCAAGGCTGAGGCTTCGCGCAGGGGAGCGCGCTTCCGCCGCCTGCTCTGGTGATGTCCAGGTCCACACAGCGCACGGAGGGCGGGACACAGGCCTGGCCCAGTTCCAGCGCTGCTGAGGACACACATGTGTGTCCCCTGCATTCCACCTTGTGGCCACTGGACAGGGATTGTGCACGACTGGAGTGCAGCGAGGCTGGGAAGAGGCCAGGTCTCAAGGGGGACAGGGCTCTGTGTGGGGAAGGAAAGGGGGAAGGAAGTGGGAGGGAAGGGCACCCTAAAACCTTGCTGTCCTCCCCACCAGAGCAGCCAGGCCCTCAGAACGATGCAGCCTGCACCTTGGATCCACAAGGCTGGCACCTCCCGCTCCACTCCCATGCCGATGCCACCAGGCGCCTGACGTACTTCCCACCAGGCTGCGCCTTTGACCTGGTCCTTGGGCTTTTGATTTTAAAGCACTTAGGTCTTTCAACTTTGTATAATTAGATCCAAAGAAAAAGAAATTATTTAAAGTAATAAAATTAAACTGGGCACGGTGGTTCACACCTGTAATCCCAGCACTCAGGAGGCTGAGGCAGGAGGATCCTTGCCAATTTGAAACCAGCCTGGGCTACACAGTGAGCTCAAGGCCAGGCTGAGGTGCATGGTGAGACCCTGTCTCAAAAAGACAAAAGAATAAATAAAATAAATAAGAAAATAAAGTTAGTGTTTGAACTACTTTCCTGAGATGACTGCCTTGTACATTTGTCTAATGCACTGGGACCTGGCATGCTTCGTCCGGACACCTCCGTCCCCAAACTGCCGGCAGTGGGGCCCACCCAGCGGTCTCCTTGGTTCCCTGTGCTCCCCATGGGTTTCCCCCTGGTGCTGTTTCCATCCCAGCACTGCAGCTGCCACGACATCCCATGCCTGAGATGCCACCACAAGCCCGGGCCCTGCAAGGACGTGGGGCTCTGCCCCAGCCTGGGGTTGCCTGGTAACCGGGTCTCGCTGGGTCTGCAGCTGAGCACCACCCCTGTGGCCACGTGGCTGCACTCCCTGCACTGCCCATTCTCCCTGGCTCAGTCAGCACCTCCAAGCCAGCTGCAAGTAATTATTACAGAAAAATTTACTTCACTAGCTATCTTTGGAATTTTTTTCAGTGCTATATTTGCCTTTAGGTCCTAGGCCTTGAGCCTCTGTTAAAGTTCCTAGGACTGACTAGGTAACAGATTTCAAAACTGGTCGGCACCTCGGGGAGACAAAGGCCTTGCACGTTTGGTACAACACTGCTACAGGAGACAGCTGCTTGTCAAAATCACGTCTTTAAAAAGTTCCCAGTGAGTTTCTAAACTGCCTGATTACTTGGGACTCACTTTAAAAAACGACCCCAATTTGTCATTGGCCCAAATGAGCCTCCACCCAGTCTGTAGCCCACAGAGCACCATGAGGGCAGCGAGGGAACCAAAAGGGCACAGCATGACCCAGAAGGAAAGGAACTTCATGCAGAAGGGGATGCTGGCATAAGTCTCTGACGGCAGCCCTGAATGCCGAGAAAGCAAACTGGCCAGGGCAGGGAGCTCAGCCTGGCCCCAGGAGCCCCGGCCCCGACGCCCAGGGGCACCCCCTGCAGCCACGCACCCTGGGTCGCTCCAGTTCTCCAGCTCTGAGGAGCACACTCGCAGGAATCTGCATGTGTGTGTGCACACGCACGTGGAATTTTATTGGTACATTTTAGATACGCACAGGATCACACACATCACAGGGAGTCTGCACCCGTCCCTGACGTCTTACTGCTGCTTTGTTCCCATTCTCTCCCTGCACCACACCTTCTTCCTCTCCTTAGGGAATCTGCTTTTCAACGGAGCTTTAAATTGTCTGAGAAGGAAACAAACTTGGCCCTGGTGACACAGATGGAGGAGAGCCCCTGCCCAAGATGGGCACCAAAGCAGGTGCAGGTGGGGAGGAAAAACCAATCCTGAGCTGGTGCCAAAACTCAGCTGGTGTCAGAGGCTGGCGTCAAGGCAGCAACACCGGGCGGGCACCTCGTGTACCAGGAGCAGCACAGAGGCAGCGTCCAGGAACGAGCACTGCCCAGGGGACGGTGTGAGGAAAGCGACCCCAAGGCACCGCCAGCCTGGAAGCGGGAGGGGCTGGGTGGTGTCTAGAGAGCCATACACGGAGCCTCGAGTGGCCGATGGAAGGTGCAGAAAGGACAGTGTGTGCAGCCGACATGGGAGGGCTCCCCGGCTCATCCTGGGTGACGAAGACAGCCTGGGGATACACATCGGAGGTTCCCACACTCAGAGGACAGAGGGCAGTGGGTGGAGACCATCTCCACACTGCTCCCTGTCCCCCCAAGGATGGCTCCTGGAAGGGCCAGTGCCTCACCCCTCTCCTTCTGCAGGGTAGGTCGGGCATGAAGTCAGCATCTGCGGGTGGGAGGGCGGACCTGCACCGGCCTCGCCCGCCTGGACAGCAGTGGGTTACACTTCAAGGCTGCAGCAGCAGCCAGGTGGAGGGCAGGAAGGCCAGGGACCATGGGCACGGCCAGGGATCCAACAGGGGCCTGCAAGGTGGAGGTCAGTACAGCAGCCATGCAGACTGGATGGGAGTGGAAGGACCCAGACTTCTGGTATGAACGGGGTTGTGACTGAGCAAGGAAAGAGCCTGGAACCCGCACTGCTGAGTCCTTCTTTAAACCCTTCCAAGCACAAACTCACTCAGTCCCCCCACAAACAAGGCCCACACTGCAGAAGGGAACTCGCCAGGCCTGGTGGCGCACACCTGCAACCCCAGCAGTCCGGAGGCTGAGGCAGGATGACTGAAAGCTCCAGCCCAGCCTGCACAGCTTGGCCACTTAGTGAGACTCTGTGTCAAAATAAAAATAAAGAAGGTCTGGAGATGCAGCTCAGTGTGCAGACCCTGTGTTCAATCCCCTGACACACAAAAAAGAAAACTGGACAGGTCAGGAACCTTGGCCAGCATCTCACGGCCAGTAGACAGTAGAGGCGATACCCAGGCCCAGCACCTCTCAGCCCGGATGGGCACCTGGAAAATAGTGAAGCCCAGAGGAGCAGAGCAATGGAACAGGCATCAACACAGCTGCATGTCCAGACGCCACCAGAGGGATGCCATGGGCACTGCAGGTCAAGATAGAGCTGTCCTCCCAGCACTCGGGGAGGCTGAAGCAGGAGGGTCACAAGTTCAGCCCAGCCTGGGCTACCTAGTGAAACCTTGTCTCAAAATAAAACCAAAAAGTCTGGGGATGTAGCTCAGTGCGAAGACCCTGGGCTCAACTCTCAGTACCCAGAGAGGGAAGGCAAGGAGGGAAGGAGGAAAGGCAGGAGGGAGGAAGACAAAAAGAGCAGCAAGAGCCACTCAGGACAGCGATGACCCCAGCAGTGAAGGTCCTGGCCCAGTGAGTGGGGCCCAGTCCTGGTTTGGAGCTACCCATCATGTGTGGGGTGCCCTAAGGGGCCCTGTGCGGTGAGGACAGGGCAGAGGTAGGAGAAACAAGCAGAGGACGACTGGCACTGCAGGGTGACTCCAACCCGCTGCCCCCATGGGGATCCCACCTGGGGGCAGCCGAGCACAAAGAAGCCCCATTGTGAGTTCTGAGTCCCACACACCCGGCAGGGAGCAGTGAGAGAACACAGGGCCCACCTGACCTGCTGGGGCCCCAGGGGCCGGTGTGAGCCGGAGCTCTGGGCTGCACTGGCCTAACAGCTGGACAGCAGTGAAGGGAGGCATGGGGCCAGCCGCGCCCTGGACCAGCTCACACCCGTCCACGAGGGACCCGCTGGGCCTCCAGGACCAGGATGAGGGCAGAGGCTGCTGCACAGCACCCTGTGGTCCAGAGGGCCCTGTGTGCCCACATGGCCCGATCTCTGGGCCTCACAGCTTTGCAGGGCACGGCCAAGATCAGAGTTTCAAAATATGACGTTGCCATGGCACTGCTGGACCCAGCACCGTTCTTCACATCCCCTGAATTCCTCGGCCTCCAGTGTGACCTGTGTGAAGCCAGTGACCAGGCTGAGAGATCAGCAGGCCAGGCAGAGACCAGATACCAACTGTGCACAGGGTGACATGCACAGGGCATGCAGGAGCCATGGAGAGGCTCAGACCATTGCACAGCCCCACGGGCCTGGGGCTTCTGAGCCCCAGACTGCAAGGCCATAGCTTTGTACCCCGGCCCTGCACACCAGCACCATCCCCCGGACAGTGGCCGGTCGCCCTCTCCCACCGCACCCACTTCTGCTGTGCTCCCCTAAGCTGAAGGCCTTTCCTGGGTGCCTGCTGCCACTTCACAGGGCCCCATGGCCAGGCTTCACCCCACGCAGGGCACGCGGACACTACAAGCAGAGCCTCAGAAACAACCGAGGGAACCTGAACTGTGCAGGTAAAATCTGCAGGGGACGGCAGCCCCGGAGAGGCGCTGGGAACCCCCTTCCCTCAGTGAACCCTCTTCAATGGGCTCCTTCATGGACCCCAGAGATGACAGGAAGCCTGCATGGCATCACGGTCACTCGTGGTCACCACAAAGCACGGCTCCTTCCACCCAACGGCAGAGGCTCCCCAAATGCAGCATGAGCACGCAATGTGCGGGGTGCACCACACACGGCTGAGGTCCCTGAGGGTCAGCACAGTGGAGCTCAAAAGCATGCTCTGGGAAGAAAGACAAACCGATGCCCTACCGTAGCACAGAAAGCACGCTCGCTGTCTCCTGGTCTGGGGGCAGTTGCCCACACGCAACACCTGACCACGTCCAGCTGCGTGATTTCAGGGACGACACTCAGGATCTGTGTGGACCGATGGGGAGGAGGCTGG
Organism: Hydrochoerus hydrochaeris; assembly: GCA_004027455.1. Lineage (NCBI taxonomy): Eukaryota > Metazoa > Chordata > Mammalia > Rodentia > Hydrochaeridae > Hydrochoerus > Hydrochoerus hydrochaeris. The sequence goes on from PVLA01010817.1 coordinate 37,952, forward strand.
GCCTGCAGCCCACTCCCAGAGTCTTTGAGGGCAGCCGCCTGGGGCCTCTGGATGCCCGATCCGGCTCGTTAGCCTCAGCTGCCGGTCATGTGGCCCCACACACTTGGTCAAGTGACTCTCGCCAGGCACACAGGCCAGCACCCAGTTAACCTCTTCCCATGCTGGACACTGCAGCCTCGACTGGGAAAGCACAGTGACCTGAGCAAACCTCCTGGGACGCACGGCGCTCTCTAGGCCTTCGAGGGTTAAGTGAGCCCTGCATTCCCAGATGCGAGGCCTGGGAGGCGGTCATGGCCTGGCAGGTGGGTGTCTGGAGTGCACTGGACACTGGACACTGCCCTGCTCTTCTCCACAGCCCTGGCTCCATCTTCAGAGCTCCTCCCACCCACTGCCCACTGCCCCCAATCCACGCACTCCCTCCGCACCCCTCATCCAGCTTCCATTATTCCTGGTCAGGTTATTATGACAAACCACTTCTTCAGCATGTGGGCCACAGGCCTGGCCTCTCTGGCCCGCCCTCCACAGTGCACGATGGCTCCCGGCAAAGCGCAAGCTGGACGCATCCCTCCCCCTCCCCCCAGACCCTGTGGCTCCTAACCCCACAGGGACCCCATGCTGCCTCCTCGGGCCACTGTCCCCCAGAGACGACCCACGACTCCCACCAAGAGCTCAGCGTACAGCCCAGACCACACAGGCAGCCACACCTAGGACTCGGTAGACAAGCACAGGGCACTGGCCCAGCACGGCAGCTCCAAGACAGCAAAACCTCATCTCAAAGTGGAAAAAATTTCAAAAGGGCTGGAGATGTCGCTGGGTGCAAAGGGTCTGGGTTTAGTCTCAGAACTGCAACAAAATTAAAAATGAAAAAAATGAAAGGGAAAGGCTGTATCAGCACAAAAACCGTCTCCAGAGTTTAGAGAATAATTCAACAAGGAAATGCAGTAGTTTTTTGAGGGTTTAGGAGTTTGTTTTGGTTTTGGTTTTTTTTTGTTATTTTTGGGAGGGTTTTTGCTTTTTGAGACAGGGTTTCACTATGCAATCCAGGCCAGCCTCGAACTCACAGTGATCCTCTTGCCTCAGCCTCTCAAGTGCTGGGATCACAGGCGTGTGCCACCATGCTATGAAGAAGTTCTAATCCCAGAACGATCAGAGTTAGCTTATTCTAGCTGCCAAGGAGCTACACAGTGAGATGCTGTCTCAATAAATAAATAAATAAAAATAAAAGCTAAGCCTGGTAGTGCACACCTGTAATCCCAGCACTTGGCAAGCTGAGGCAGGAGGATTATAGTGAATTTGAGGCCAACCAGAATTACATAGTGAGTTCAAGACCATCCTGGACTACACAGTAAGACCCCATCAACAGGGGGAGAGAAAGAGATAGAGATAGAGAGAGAGAGAGAGAACACAAAATAGATGTAAATTTAATCAAGGAAGTGAAAGATTCTGTACACTAAAAACTATAAAATGCTGGGCTGGGGATTTAGCTCAGTGGTTTAAGTGCTTGCCTGGTAGGAATGAGGTCGTGAGTTCAATCCCCTTTACCAAGCCAAAAAAAAAAAAAGTGCTGATGAAAATATTAGAGATAAATGAATGGAAAGGTCTCCCCCATTAATGAACTGGAAGGACTAATATTGTCCAAATATCCACCTTACTCAAGGTGATCGATAGAGTCAATGTACTCTCCATCAAAATGCCAATAGTATTTTTCACAGAAAAAAAAAAGCTAAAATTCATATGGTTCCATAGAAGATCCCAAATAGCAAATGAAATATTGAGCAAGAAGACCAAAGTGAAAGGCACCTTGATTCCAAATTATATTACAAACCATAGTAATCAAGACAGTATGACACTGACACGAAAATATTGAAGACTACTTGGTCAGAACCGAGAGATTCACATGGGAACCAAAATCAACGCACAGGCCGTCAACTACCCTTTAGTGAGTAACCAGGAACACACAGCAGGGAAGGACAGCTCCTCCACACAGGATGTCCACACACACAGGAAAGAAACCAGATTCTCAGGGTCAGGGATTTAGCTCAGTGGCTCAAGCTTGTCTGGTAAGCTTGAGGTCCTGAGTTCGATCGCCAGTCAAGAAAGAAAGAAAGAAAGAAAGAAAGAAAGAAAGAAAGAAAGAGGAAGAAAGAAAGAAAGAAAGAAAGAAAGAAAGAAAGAAAGAAAGAAAGAAAGAGGAAGAAAGAAAGAAAGAAAGAAAGAAAGAAAGAAAGAAAGAAAGAAAGAAAGAAAAACAGACTCTCATGCCACATATAAAGGGCGAAGTGGATCAAGACTAAAGCGGAAGACCTGAGAAGACCCTCAGGTACCCAGGCACACAGGAAGCTGCTCAGCACCCCTCACCGAGGACGCACATTGGAGCCAGAGCTGGAGCTGGGTGAGGTGGCTGTTCACCCCCCTGACAGGAAGGGAGAGGTCAGCACTGGTGTGAGCAGGGGGCTAGAAAAGAGAGGAGCTTCGGGCTCACGCCAGGATGGAAACCGGTACAGCTGCTGTGGGAAGCAGCACAGAGCCCAAGAAAGACAAAAGTGCAAATGCAAAGGGGCCTATGACACAATGCCACTTTTGGACACGCACCCAGTGGCACTGCCATAGGGTCTCAGAGACAGCCGTGCTGCACACTCACTGCAGCCAAAGCAGGAGCAGGTATGGCCCCGACAGTGACCAAGGCAAGGTGGCTGCAGCACACGTAGCCATCCCAGATGCAGGGAAAGAAGGGAACTCAGCCGCCACTACCTGGATGGACCCAGCAAACAGCAGGCCACACAGGGAAGACACCTGGTGCCATCTGGGCACACGAGGAGCTGTGGACATGCAGGGCAGGCAGACAGGGACAGGAGAGAGCACCTCCCACTGGCAGAGCAGCAGAGTCTGAAAAGCAGCCTGCAGCCTGCCATGTGGGACAGCGCTGAGCACACAGAGCAGAGAGACTGGGACTGAGCGAGGAGGCAGAGCCAGGTCACTGTGTCTGCATGAAAGCGAAGCAGCAGCAGAGGCAGAGGCGACACCAGGTGGCAATGGGTGCTCCTGTGCTGGAGATGGCATCGCCTCACGCTCATCCAGCCAGGTGCACATATGGAACCCAGGCAGCCTTTATGTCAACCACATCACGAAGTGATTTTCTTACATAGTCAATAACAGTTTTTGTACATGTTTATTGTACATTATGATTACATGCATCACAGGGAGTTTGCATATGTGCGTGACATCTCAATTGCTTTTTAAAAAACTCCCCCTCTCTTCTCAAAGTGATTTCTTAAAAGTAAAACATTATTTTTGGGTATGACACTGCACATCTGTAATCCCAGCTACTCAGGAGGCTGTTTTGAGGACCACAAGTTCAAGGCCAGCTTGAACAATTTAGGGAGTCCTTGTCTCAAAGAAATTTAAGAACAGGTATTGTTAAATGGGAACATGGAAGGAAGGAGAAAAGAAAGGAAGGAAGGTGTCTTAGTTACTTTTTGCTTGTTGCTGGGACAAAATACTCAACACTCAAAATGAAGGAAGGAAAGGTTTATTTAGCTCACAGTATGTGGAGGTTTCAGTCAGTAATCATCTGGTACCAAAGCAGAGTGGTATGGCCCAGGGGCAACAGTTCCAGGCAGCAGAAGACAGCAAAAGCAGCAAGAGCAAAAGGGGGAACCAAGCCTCCTCTCACCCCTTATATTGCAAGTAGGCTGCCTGCCCCCTAGGATGGGTGTAGCACTCACACCATCTCCCATCCCCTCCTCTTGCACAGGATGAGGATGTTCACAAAGTGAGGATCCTGGCTCCCTGCTGAGTTGCTTAAACTTCTAAATTTCTCAGGTTGACACAATGTATCAACGATTACAATCCACCTCTTTGGTACCAGGAGTGGGATTGTTGCTGTGACTGTGCCTGATTATGTGGTTCAAGAGCCTTTGGGAAGAGTTTGGAAAGGTTTGGAGACATTGCCTGGAAGAGTGGGGCTGGACCAGCTTAGGCTGTTCTGTGTGGGAGAGTCAGGTCAGAGCTCAGGAGACCAGAAGACTGATAGAAATCCTGCCAGTAAAGGCCAGGTTCAGAGGTTTCTGCTAGAAAGAAGGACTACATTGTTTGTTGGACTCCAGTTGTGTGTTACAGCTGAAAGTTTGCCTGCATTTTGCTTGGGTCCAGAGACTTTGCTTAAGACTAAGATTAAGGGCAGTAGACTAACCAACCTGGCAGAATAAATTCCAAGGCAGTTGAATGCTGAGGCTGTGGCATGGCTATTGTTAGGGGCTTTTAGCCAAATTTCTGTTGAGATCAAGAACAAAGAGCCTGTAAGATGATTTAAAATGTGTTTGGCCAGAAAGGAAGCTCCAGTAAAGCTGTGGACTGCAAAGACAGAGCTGAGGAGATGTCCATTGCTGAGAAGAGACAAGAGAATAGAAAAGATGGCCTGGGGCACCACAAGCTGCAGCAAGTCTCCACCCTTTGCAGCCTCAAAACTCTGACTAGAATTAGAGCGCAGTTCTGTGGGCAGGGGGAGGGCTGAAGGGAGATGGGGACCAGAGTTGTGTTCTCTCTTCTACAAGTCAGTGGGTATCACCTGGAATTGGGACAGTCCCCACGGGACAGCCCATGTACCCTGTTAGCTTGGCATCCAGGACTGTGAGGCTGGGCTAGCACAGCAGGAAGGCTGCAGTTCTTGTCCCTCACTCAGCAGGGCCATGGCCCTGTGTGACCTCCCTGTACCTCTAAAACCAAAGCAATGTAGCAAAGGTGAGAGCCAGCAGCAGCACCAGGCAAGGCCGCCTTCTTCTCAGCCCTAAATGACCTGAGGGGGGGCCTCTACCTTAAGCTGCCAAGGCAGAGGTGAGAGCCAGAGGGTGCTGGCATATCTGGGGGCTATGGCTGCTGGACACAGGGCCTGTGACAGCGCAGCCCCATCCCTGCTGGTGAAGGAAGCGTCCCTGGCCATGCAGCCTGCAACTCGCTTTCTTACCTACTGGCCAGGAAGCTGAGATGTTTGCTTTGTAAATTTTTTTCTACTTTTGGCCTACGCTGTTTGTTCTGGCACAGTGGTGATACCTACAATCCCAGCACTCTGGGAGGCTGAGGCAGGAGGGCTGCAAGTTTGAGCCCAGCCTGGATTTTAGTGAGTTAGAAAGACCCTGTCTCAAAAAACGAAAAATAAAAAGGTAGAAAAGGGCCTGGGTTCAATCCCCAGTACCCCCAAAAATAAAATAAAAATAAAAAGAGAGAGAAAAGAAAAGGTGTCACAGACTGGTGGGTGCCGCTGTATGGTGGCCATGCCACCCGCACCTGTGGGCCAGGCCTCACGAGTCGCTGGTTCTAAACCAAGCACAGAACCAAGCGTCTCCTCACCGAGGGCCGAGGGCCTAGGCCCTCTGTGCTCCTTCAGTCTGCGGCTCACATTCTCCTCCCTAGTGACAGAGGCACTGTGGTCAGCCCCTCTGCATTGCCAGGGCAGGGGTCAACTCTGTCCCCCATGCTGGGCAGTGCCCCCCGTGGCCCAGGGCAAGGGCGGCGATGCCATAAGAGGAGCCCAGCATGGGCACAGAGACCCTGCCCAGCACACCAGCTGGGCACCCACTGCCTCTCTGCAGTGCACCCAGCTGGTCCCTGTCCCCAGAGTGGGGACATGAGGGGCCTACGTGGACCCAGGATGCACCCTGCAGGCTGCTGACAGCTCCACCAAGGTGAAGGGAGAGAAACCACTGTGGGCCTGCATCGCCATGATGTCCTCACACATCGTACACATGTCCCTTCACTTCGGAGGGCTCAGGGGAGGCTTGGTGGCCCCAGGGACCCTCCCGCAATGGTCACGGCCAGCAGGGCATGGTGGAAGGCGGAAGGTTGAAGCAGGAGGGTCACCAAGTACAAACCCAGGCTAAGCAACTTAGCGCTTGCTAAGATCATGTTTCAAAATTTAAAACATTATATACAAAAGGCCTAGGTGTGTAGCTGGGAGCAAAGGCTCTGGATTCAACCCCACATAGCACAAAAAGAAAACACTGAAAACGAAAGCCATTTCCGTTGTGCAGTAGAACCACACAGCCTGTGACCCTCCCCACATGTGGTCACCAGCAAGGGCAGTGGATGGGCCCAGCCAGGACAGCGCCTCCCCACCCAGGGGCCAGGCCCAGGCCACTGGCCATGAAACCCACTACACCAGCGAGTGGCCACATGGTCCCATGCGGCCCTCAGGCCATCAAGCGATCTCCACACCACACGCATCAGGGCCACATGGGCACAGGCCAGAGCGCCTGCTTGGGGCCCGGTCTTCATGCCTGGGGCCAGGGCTGAGCTGTAACGGACAAGAACAAAGCCCTGGTATCCCGGGAGTAGCTCCTCACAAGCCCGCCAGAGAGGCCAAGAAAGACAAGACCCTGACTCTGGGCCTGGGCTTTCAGGGGCACTAGAGAAAGCTCACCCACTGTCAAGGCTGCTTTCCTCAAGTCGCAAATTACTTCAGAACAATGATTAACAGTTTAAAAATATCACGCCTGGAGGCCAAAATGTAGCTCAGGTAGAGTGCTTGCTTTAGGGTATGAAAGGCCCTTAATCCATCCCCAGAGTGGAAAAAATAATAAAATAAAATAGTTAAAGGACCCAGGCAAGGCGACACATGCCTGTCATCCCAGCAGTCTGGGAGGCTGAGGCAGGAGGCTCTCAAATGTGAACCCAGCAGAGGCATCTTAGCGACTTAATGAAAATAAAAAATAAAAAGGGCTGAGGGTACAGTTCAGTGCACAGGCGCTGGGTGCCCAGTCCCCTAAAGAGTGAATGAGTAAATAAATAAACACACACCTCCCCACCAGCCCTGCTGCAGGCTTGTCACCCGCCTGGGCCGCCGGCCTGATTCTGTTGATGCCGTGGCTCCCAGGGCTCTGTGGGCAGCACCCCCTCCTGAGTAGGTGCAGGGAGTCAGAGCTCAGAGGCAGGTGAGTCTCACAGTAAACCCCGGCCGGGGAGCCCCGCACGGGAGAAGTGTGCTCCCCAGGGCACGGCACGGCAGGGGTGGGGCTGGCTGGAGGGCAGCCTGGTGCCGATGGGGCAACAGCAGAGGAGCAGGACCAGCGCAGGACACGTGGGGCCCAGAGCCCCCGAGTCGGGGCAGCGGATCCTGCCTGAGGCCAACAAAGCCACAACCCTGCTGGTGCAGATTGCCCCACCCCTAGAAAGACAAGGTCCTGGCCTCTGGCTTCCCTGCCAGCACCGCGAGATCAGGGCGTCTGCGTGGGGACACCGGGGCGTCCAGGCCCACCCCAACCTCGGAGCTGGTCTGGCCCAAATATCACACCTATACTCACATGAGGAAAACCAGAGGCCTTGCTGTTTATCTGAAATGCAAATGTAACTGTTTTGTCAAACATGCTACCACACCTCCATCTGGGATTAGAATTTCACTTTTTTTTTTTTTTTGGTACCAGGAGTAGAACTCAGGACCTTGTGCTTTCCAGGCAGGCACCTTGCTGCTGAGCTGTATCCCCGGCCCTAAAATTTTACTTTTAAGAACCAAAAGTCAGGGCCTGGAGGTCCAGCTCTGTGGTGGAGCACCACATGGAGCCTGAGGGAGGATCTGGCTCCTTTGCAGCCCGGAGAAACAAAGGAAGGAGGAGGAGGAAGGGGGAAAGGAGGGAGAGGGAAGGACCCGTGCCCACCACGTGCCTGCAGGACCTGGGGCTGCCTGGATCTGCAGAAGGAGGTTGGAAAGAAGGAAACATTCATTCTGGTCCTCTTAAGCGAGAAGGTCAGCCTGCCCAACAGGAAGTAAGCTCAGGGGTCCCCAGGCCCTGGTGACACAGGACGGGCAGGTACCCCCTGCATGCTGCTGGCAGACAGTGCCCACCCCCACACCCCTTACCTGCAGACGTGAAGTCGGCCCAGACCTCTGACCCCACGGCCAGCCCGGAGTAGCTCACATCAGCTAAGGAAGCGAGGCCTGTGCTGCATTTCCTGCCGGGGCGGGGAGCAGGCGCAGGCACAGCGGAAGGAAGCAGGGGGCAGCAGGGCCGCCCAGCTCCCCAGCCTCGCACCTGCCTGGTGTGGCCAGCCCAGCTCCATGGCACCTGGGGACAGATGTTTGTGGACACCGTGCATGGAGAAGACAGGGCCGGGGCAGACCAGGGGCACACCAGGTCCAGCATCACGGGTGACCGTCCCCACTGGGCAGTGCACTGCCCCAAAGACCCCGGCAGCCTCTGAGGCAGGAAACCCCACCAAGGCCAGGCATCTGTGCACTGCTTCCAGCAGCTGGCCCCTGAACCCTGAGTTCCTGTCTAAGACATCGCGCTAAGTACGACTTAGAAACAAGCCGAAGTCATCTCTTCTGCTTCTGGGCCATTACAGCCTAGACACGGAAAACACACGGAAAAGTCTGCAGTGTGAGGTGGTTACCTAACTAAATGCTGAGAGCTGGCAACTTCTGCTAGAAGCCACAGAAAGACTAACGCACTGCAGTGCAGAATGTTCGGCAGAGCTGTTTCGGCTGGGCACAGGGCAGCAGTCTGTGATGCCAGTCCTCTGGAAGGCGGGGCACAATGGCAAGTGTGAGCCCAGCCTAAGCAACTTAGCAAGACCCTGTCCCACAGTTCTAGAAAAAAATAATAACGAGATGAGGGCTGGGGACACAGCTCTATGCAAAGGCTCTAAACTCAATCCCAGTACTGCAATTTTAAAAAATTCCATTTTCTCAAATTTCTAAGCCACCTAACTCTCTCCCAAAACCAGCACAAGAAGCCAAAACACAGAAGTACCTCACACCCTGCCGGCCTTCCCAGCTGCACCTTGGGAAAGCCAGAAGCCCCCACCCCCTCTTCACTTGGCAAAGCTGCCATGCCAGGGGCAGAGAAGGAATCCAGGAGATGCCATCCCTCCAGGAAAATGGATAGGAATGGCCAGCTAAGCCCTGTGGCCATCAGGCACCAAGCTTCCCATGCTTCCCAAGCTTCCCCTGCTTCCCAAGCTTCCCAAGCTTCCCATGCTTCTCGGGACTCAGAGGCCACTGGAAGCTGAGGATGCCACGGGAACAAGACTGGGCCTGAGCCCAGGAAGCCTGCATGGCCCGGGAGACGGTGTCCTGAGACGGTGATCAAGCTGCCCAGGAGACAGTGTTATGCAGCACGGCCTGCGGGAAGACGAGGGGAGAGAAGGAGCCCGTGAAGGGGCCAGGCGCCACCTGGGCTGCAGTCATGGTTGGCAAGGTCTGGAAAACAAGCCTGGACAGAGAGAAATGATGAGGCACCTGCAGTCCGAGGAAGGGCCAGTGAGCATGGTTGGTGTGGCCAGCATGGCAGCCAAGCAAAGAGTGAGAGGTGGCAAAGCCACACGTGGGGCATCCTGGCTGCGTGAGATTCCGGAGGATGGGAGAAGCTTAGCTCTGCTCCACAGTGGAGTCCAAGAGGCTGGCTGAGGGAGGTAAGAGACACGAGACAAAGAGTGGACCATGGGTGACTCCAGGGGCCAGGTCTGGAAGTTCCTGGTGGCTCCAGTGGTCACCAAGGAGGGACAACCAGGGAGAGCAGGTTTCAGAACGAGAAACCAACAGCCCAGTTCCCAGAGGCGCTGACGTCTCTGCTAAAACCAAGGCAGCAGAAACAGAAGCACTGACTTTAAAGCTCCTGTGGGGACTTGGGACTCAGAGTACCCAAAGGTGACCCAAGAAGGCACCAGCAGGGACATACACACTCAGCACACAGCTACGGTGACCAGACCAGCAGGACCATCACAAGGTGGACAGAGGCCAGTGGGAAGACTAGGGTCCAGAGCGCAGCCCAGGCCACAGTCAGTGGTTCTGTGTGAGACCGTCCCCGGGGCATGGGTGACACCTGGTGTCCAGGTGTGGAGCGCTGCAGCCCCCCACCCCTGACACTGCTGAAATGAGCCAAAGGGTGCCAGAGAGCTGGGCCTGGAAGACCCAGCTTCCAGGGAAGGGAAGGAGTTGGGTTTCAGGAGCTCAGGCTTGACCTCAAGAAGAAGCAATGAAATCAATCAATTAATTCTACTATATCTTAACTAAAAATTAAGGCAGCCCTGGAGGGAAGGGGGAGGGGGAGAGAGGGAAGGAGGCAGGAGGGAATGAAAACAAAGCGGGCAGAGAGCTGGCATCTCGCCAGCCCGGTACTTCCCTGATTTCTCACACACTGGGGACAGCACTTCCCAGGCTGGCTTCAAAAGCAAGCTTTTAAGAAGTAACTGCAAAGCTGCTAGGGACAATCAGACATACTGCATGACCCACACCTTCCAGTCCGCTTGGACACAGGGTCCAGAGGTGGACACAGGTTGTGACTCGGGCTTCAGAGCCACAGGGCTGTACAGGGAGGCTGAGTCCACCCTGGCCTCCTTTGTGGCTCACTGCTGGGGTTGGAACCTGTCACTCTGCAGCCTGACAGATGAAAGCTGGCAGTAATCACGCAGGAGACCAGGAGGAGGTTGAGCCCTCTCCCTGGGGTGCAGGGACCCGAACCCACTGCATGGACTGCTCCCCATCGCGATCATGGGGATTTCCCCACCCCTCACCTGGCCCTGGTTCTGTGTCCCTGCTGGGCCTCGGGTCCCCCAGTGCCGCCTCAGCACTTCCCGTCCCCAGGGGGGCAGGCGGGACCTTCCCTGTCACCTTGTCACCTGGCCACCAGCCCTGCCCCCAGGGAGGGGTTGAGGGGACAGGCGGGCTTGTGGCAGAAGGGAAGGGGACACTGGCTGTCTCCCTCAGTGCCAACCCGCAGTCTGCAACCCCTTCCCACCGGGTGACTTGGTGTGGCGACCGCAGATGTCACTGCGGCTGCTTGGTACAGCAGAGGGGTGGGCTCAGGTCCCCTGCTGGCCAGGGTCAGTCAAGAGTCTCTCTTGACAAGGACAGGGGACACAGGTGACACACAGGAAAGCTGAGAGTGGCTCAGAAGAGACTGCAGATGTGGCAGCTGCTCATAGCCTGGAGCCAGTACAGTGCTGGGCTTCAGGAGAAATGAGGGGGAGGGAAACAGGGTCCAGAGGTGGGCGGTGTGTGGGCAGGGCTGATCCCAGGGCCCACAGGTGCTGGGCCCTGACAGTGGTCCTGAGCCCCTTGGCCCTTGCCCTGCCAGGGGACAGGTGCACTCCAGCACCACCTGCCACCACAACTGACCTATCCACCTCCCACTGCCTGCACATCACCCTTCCTAGGAATGCTGGCCCGAGCACTTGGCATCCCAGATGTGTCTGTCTACAAAGCCACATGGGATGGCCCACCGGAAGTCACCAACGCTGTCCCATGTTGAACACGAGGATGGCAGGAGCCGAGCCCTGAGGCTGGAGGTGGCAGGGACAGGCGTCAGGACTGCCCCCTCCCACAGCGCTGCCAGGAAGCAGTGAGGCTGGGAAGGGGGAGCACAGGGAATGCTTGAGGACCTGCCAAGCATGGGCCCTCAGTTTGGCCCCGTGTTGCTCCGTCAAAATCCCACAGGGCCTTTGTAAAAGGAGGCGGCTTGCTGGGCAGTGGGTCCACAGGAGGGAGGGGCCCTGCGGGGCCAGGCCAGGCTCACACTTGTTTCTGGTTTTGGTTTTGTGCCGGCACTGAACATAGTCTTTGAACTGAGCTATAGCCCCAGCCCTTCCTAAAATTTTTAAGACAGGGTCTTAATTGCCCAGGTTGGATATTAACTTGTGATTCTCCTGCCTCAGCCTCCCAGAATAATGGAATTACAGGCTTGTGCCACCATACCTAAGACTCACTCTTCTATGTGGGGACCAAGATTAAAGCACACAAACCCACCCAAGTCACACAGGGAGAGCCACACGATGTGAGAGCCATGCAGGGACAGCCACACATGGACAACTGTGTGGTGATAGCCACACAGTGACCACTGTGGCTGGTGCAGTACCCAGCAGGCCTAGCCAGGGGCTCACTGGGCAGGACAGGGACAGATGCTCTTGTGCTGTGCCTGCCTTGGAGCCAGCCAGGCAGCCGCTTGTCACCATGCTCCCTCACCTGCTCTCCCATGCTGTAAGCTGGAGACAGGGCCAGGCACACAGGGTGCAGAAGGGAAGAAGGAAAACCGGTTCTCACCCTGAGGACTTCCCTGAGAGACCGAAAAGCAAGTAGGCGGAGGAGACCCTTCCCTGGGGAAGATGAGAGTGCTGCTGGGAGCCAGTGTGGTGGCAAGCAGCCCAGCCTCAGCCGAAGCAGGGGGATTGCTTGAGCCTGGGAATTCCGCACCAGCCTGAGCAGCATAGCAAGTCCTCATCTCAAAAACACAAAAGACGGAACAAGTGAGTGTTCCAGGAGTCAGAGAAAGATGCCAGACCCAGACTTGTGAGAGCAAGCACTGTGTGGATTGGGATGGGTGGGCAGAGGGAGGCCAGCTGCAAACAGTGAGACCTCCTGTGGCTCCAGGGGCTGAGAATGCAGGCAGGTGTGGAGCCAGTGACCAGCACTTCCCAGTCACTTCCTGCAGCCCTCATGTGGCACCTGCCTGTGATCCCAGGACTTGGAGGCTGAGGCAAGAGAATTTCAAGTAGCACCAACTACAAAGTGAGACCCTGTCTGATAAATGAAGTAAACAACAAATAAAGAACAGATAAATCCATAGAAACTGTCATGGCTTGTGTCCCACGTGGTCCTAGGTGGGGCTTCTGGAGGTGGCTGGATCTTGAGTGTATGATGCTAGAACCAAGGGTGTGTGATTACTAAACTAACCCACTGATTGGTTTGGAATAGTTCTAGGCAGGAGTTAGGGTGTTCCACCTTCAGTGTGAATGGTATCTGCCCTCAGGGTGGGAGGCTGGGTCAGATACAAGGGACAGAAAGAGGGTCATGGGTCACCTGTTGCTTACCACTTGCTGTCCTGCTCTTTTGCTGTGCCTGCCTTGGAGCCAGCCAGCTATGAACTGAAACCTCTGTAAGCTAAATAAGCTATGAACTGAAAACTGTAGCTAAATAAGCCTTTCCTCTTTTAACTTGGGGTGCTGGATATTTTGTCTCAGCAACAAAAAAAGTATCCAAGACAGAAATTTGGTACCAAGAGTGGGGTTGTTGCTAACTGTACCAACGTGATTTTAGAGTCTTTGGAACTAGCTTGTGAGAGGAATGTGAGATGCTGGCTGAAAAGGTAGACTAAAACACCTGAGGCTGCACTTGATGGGAGATTCTGGTCAGAGCTCAGAAGCCCAGAAGGTTGACAGAAATCCTGCTAGTAAAGACCAGGCTCCAGTGGTTTCTGCTGGGAAGGACTGCACTGGTTGTTAGGCTCTAGATGATGTATGCTACGGCTTGGCAGAAAGTTAATCTGCATTTTGCTCGTGTCCAGAGACTTCACCTGAGACTGAGATGGGGTCAGACTAATTTATCTATCAGAAATTTCAAGGCATTCCAATTTTGAGGCAGTGGTATGGCTACTGTTGAGGGCTTTTAGCCAGATTCATGTGGAGAATCAAGAATAAAAAACCCAGCAGGATGATTTAAAACATTTTGAGTTTGGCCAGAAAGGAAGGTCTTGTAAAGTTTCAGCCTGCAAAGATGGAACAGAGGAGAAATTGATCACTGAAAAGATTTGCAAGAAAAAGCCTAGTATCTTAGAGCAGTATAATGGAAAGATAGTCCAAGAACATCATGAGAAATAGCAGAACTCCATCCTTTGAAGCCTCAGAGTTTTAAAGGTAAAAGAATTTGCTTTAAGAAGAGAGCCCCAGAGCACCATGTTCTCGAATAGCAGAGGCTTACAGAACTTTTTTCTTGGGATTTGGTTTATTGGTACTTTACTTCTACAGCCAAGAGACAAGGAAGCCTGGCTACTGCTCCAGCTGGCAGCACCTTGCAGTGCTGGTTTTAGGTGTATGCAGGATGCAAGAGTTAGGGTCAGGGAGGCTTCCACCCAGATTTTAGAGGGCCTGGGAGGCCAGGCAGTGTGCCCCTGAGAGAGCACTGTGTGAAGCTGTAAGTGTGAAGCCAAAGATGCAGTGGAGACCTCCAAAGGTTGGAGAAGTCAGCGATGTGGATCATCCAAGGAAAGCTGCAAGGAGGGAGCAAGACAAGCTGCAGTGCGGCTACAACCATAAGTGCTGTAGGGGCAGAATGACCCAAGTCCTTTGGAGCTCACATCTTACCAGTTTGCTTTGGATGCTGCACAGGGAACTACAGAACCGAATGTTTGCCCTGTTGGATTTTGGACCTGTTTTATAATTTTTGTTTTAGTTTTTTGGTCTGAGACAGGTTTCACTATGCTGGCTTTAAACTCACTTTGTAACCTAGGCTGGCCTGGAACTCACAATGATCCTTCTGCCTCCACCTCCCAAATGCTAGGGTTACAGGCATGTGGCACCAAACCCAATGCTAGGATTACAGGCATGTGGCACTAAGTCGAGCTTGGACTTTGGACTTGCTTTGGTCCCATTCCTTTAAATTCCTCTACCTGTACCTTTTGGAATGGAAATATCTATTTTGTGCCATTGAATGTTAGAAGCATTTAACTTTCATTTGTACAGGGGTCACAGCTAAGAGTTTGCCTTAAATCTGACATTTGACTTGGATTTTTCAGGAATGCTGAAATTGTTAGGGCTTTGGCAACTCTCAGAGATGGACTAAATGCTTTCTGTTAAGTGGATGTGCATGAGTCCTTGGAGGACCCAGGGGTGGAATGCGATGGTTTGTGTCTAGATGTCATAGGTAGGTAGATCTCGAGTGTGTGATGCTGGATCAAGGGTGTGTGGTACAGAACTGGTCTACTGATTGATCTGGCATAGTTTTGAGTATGGACCATGAGAAGGTCTGCACTGGACAGAGTATAAGGAACAGAAAGAGGGCTTTGCTGCTTTCTGCCTGCCCTGAACTGTTTCTCCTCTGGGATGCCCCTCTGCTACATGCCAGCCTGCCTTGGAGCCAGCCAATTATGAACTGAAACCTCTACAAACTTTGAGCCAAATAAACCTTTCCTTCGAGTGTCAGGTATTTTGTCTCAGCAACAAGGAAAGTGACTGGCACAAAACTTGTTTAGACCATGTTAGAACTTGGGGCACTGGGAGAACAGGCAGCCAGCTCGCCACCCTGGTAAGTGGCTGTGGGCCTGCCAGTGTTAGGGCTAAGAATCAAACATCAATCTGTTCCCCCTCCACTCCATTAGCAAGTGGGAGCCAGAGGTCTGAGTATCTCTTGGGAGGATGAAAGTATGCAGTATGGCCAGCAAGGGAGATTTCCTTCTACAATCTCTTTGAAGGCAAATATTTTTTATCATTGTTTTGCTCAGTTCTGACTAATGGTACTGCTCTATTCAATAGTTTTTATAAGTTCAATATTTCCTTCCATTTTGCTCTACTTGATTGAAAGGACAGCTAATGTGAACAAAAGGGGATGCACTATTGTGCCTATGGCTGTTGGCCTGGTGACCTGCTGTGAGGTTCTGTGCCAATTTCACTGCACTGTCTCCCTTGGCTTTGTTCCGTCTTCTTCTGCTGTATTTTGCTACCTTCAAAAAAAAAAAAAAAGATAACAAAGTAACAAAACACCTCCAAAAAATTCCCAAAGCTGATCCATGGGGCATGGATGAGGAGAAACTAAAAAACAAAGCAACAGAATACTGTAAGGTGATTAAAAAGTAAATAACAACAACAAAACAGATCAGTAAGGTACTCAGAAATCTGAAACAGGAGATAACTAAACAGATAATGGACTTAAAAAGCAAAAGGAGGAAAAGAAAATCCTCTAAAGGATATAACTGCATGTATATTTAAGTGTGTAGGATTGATAACCATGTTGCTAAGTTTTTATTGGATCATTGAACAGAACTGTTTGGAGCCTGTTTGAATGCCCACTTTGTGTGCTTTAATTTTGTAACTTGCACTATGTCTAAGAAGACAATATCTAATTTATCAACTAGTGATTTCTTATTTTTTTTCTGAAATTCTGTATTGTTTCTACCCTTTTTCTGTTTTGCTTTATTTCTCTTTAAATAAAATTAAAAAACAAAACAAAACAACTTGTTTAGTCTGTTTAGGAAACTCCAGATGGGAGCCCAGCCACCTCCTCCAGCAGCCCCTGAAAGCAAACCTTTCCTTGGCTTTCTGTCCTTGACTCTGCAGTGGTCCCACCTGCTCTCCCGCCCTCAAAGGTCAAAAGGACCCACAGCCAGGGCCAGGGTCACCCCTGCCCATGTTGCCAGGGAAGGCCTGACAATGTCCTCTCGGGAATGGCAACAGACACCCTCTCAACACTGACAGCTGGTGGCTTCCCTGTGGCTGAGAGAAGACTCGTATGAACAGGGCCCGCCCCCAAGACAAGCAAGGCAAGGGCAGAGCTGCGTTTGGGGTGAGCAGTGTGCTCCCTGCAGATCTGTGGTGACGGCGGATGCAGTGTGGTGCTTCCAGAGCCACAGCTGGGGCTCCGTTTGGGATTTTTTTCTGGGAGGGGAAGTTCCACACATGTGTATGTAAACATATACACACACAAAATGAAGAGCCCATGCACACACAAAATGAAGAGCCCATGAACAGGAAGCCAAGGTTGGTTTCCACAGTGGAAATCAGGTCTCTGCTGACTCCCCACCTGACCTCTTCTCAAGCCTGGAGCCCAGGGCTGACCCCGTCTCAGGGAGGAAGCAGTCTGTGGCGGCACCAACAGAAGCACCCACAGCCCCGCTGCCCTGGGAGGCCTGAAGCCCTTGCCAGGATAAGGGTACCCTGCAGGATGAGGAGGAACCCTGTGCTCTGACATCAGCACAGGACCGGAGTGGTCGGCAACAGTGACATGGGCAGGCCAAGAGTGGCAGCTTGGGCTGTGGCCAGGGAAGAAGAGGTAGATGGCCGGTTGCTCTCACAGGGCTGCTCAGATTGAAAGGTCCGGGGAGAGGCTTCCTGCAGCATAGAGCAGCTGCACCAGGACCCCAGACACTGCTGCACCCCTGGGACCCTGAGGCCGTGGCGGCTGGGGGGAGAGACAACTGGAACTCACACCCCACCCAGCGAAGTTCTGGTCCTTGAGACAGCCACAGCCACAGGGATGTGTGTGCCCTGAGGTCCAGGGACATCGACAGATGGCAAACGGCCCAGACTTTTAGAGACAGGACCAGACACTGCCACAAGGGCACAAAACACAGCGCACCTGAGTGCAGCCCTTTGTCTACACATGGAAGCCACTGTAATAGCGCAGTTCGGGGCTTTCAACCAACTCACAAAGCTGTACCCCAACCACCTCCACTCCACTGTGATTTCAAGGAGACCCCCTACCTATAGGCAGTGGTTCTCCATTCCTTCCCCCCCTGCAGCTGCTCAGCCACTCCACACCTCACCCATGCCTGCTCACCGAGCCCCAGCACAGAGGCATAACACCCCTCCCTCCCCGGATGGACATGTACTTAGCTCTTCATTACTGATAGCCATTGGGGCTGTTCTTACCTCAGGATACCCACAGAGTCACATGTTGGGGGAGCTACTGAATGACACGGTAACTGTTCACCCATCTGTAGAACTATCAAGCTGCTCAGCAGCCGTGTCATTTACACCTCCAGCAGCAGTGTACATGATTCCAAAACCCTTACTGTCTTTTTCGGTACAAGGTCTTGCTCTGTAGTCTAGGCCAGCCCCAAACTCCCTATGTAGCTCTAGTTGGACTCAAGACTCAGGATCCTCCTGCTACAGCCTCCCCAGTGCAGGGATTAAAGGTGTGCACTGCCATGCACAGCCACTGTTTTCGGTTTCACTGTAGTCATCCAGTGATTGCAAAGTGGTACCTCACTGTGGGTATTTAGTTTTGTGCCAGGAGTGGAACTCAAGACCTTGTGTCCGCAGCATACATTCCACCCCAAGCTGCACCCTAGCCCTCACTGTGGGCCTGATCTGAATTGATGCAACACAGGGTGGGGGTTCCCAGCCTCCAACATGCAGCACTTGACTGCTGAGTCCAGCAATCCTCTCCAAGGACAAATAACAGCCACGTGGCCCTCTCCGTGGTCAGAAAGAGTCACACATCTTTACTCAGCGATCTCACTGTGCCTTCCCAGAAGGGCCCAGTCCTTACTTCCTTGACTTTCAGCTTGACCACATGACAGGTTCCGCAAAACAAAACATGGAAGGAGGTGACACTGCCACACCTGTGCAGAGGCTTTGACTGCGTGTTTCCTGTTACTGCAGGCAGTTCCCACACAAACACAGACCAGAATCCAGCCTGCCTACGGCCAAGCAATGCCAAACGTGCCACACAGATGCTTCACACCTGAACTGAAATCCTCATAACTATTGTTAAGTATGTGAAGAAGTCAGAGCTCACACCAACTTGTTAATGGTACTGATTACACTCACTTTACATTGTCTAATGACATTCATTTTAGTTTAGAAAACTGCTACTCTGTCCTGATGAAAAGACAAAGAATGATAAATAAAAGTATGGTAAACATTAAAACTGATAGTCTACTTTAAAAAATCATCTACAATCATCTATGGCTCATTTATATTTAAAATACATATGTATTTTAAATTTTTACAAGATTACTTATTGTTACATCCAGTGGAACTTTGGGTACTTATTACAAGTATTCAACTCCACGTAGCATTAACTTCTCTTCTCTTCTGATTCTTCTGTTAATTCCACTTTCTTTTTTAATGCCTTTTGATCTCTGGAATACTGTTCAAATATTGGTTGGTAAATATATATTCCTCCGGCAATTCCCATGACGCCAGCCAAAAGCAGCTGTGGAAGAGTCAATCTCCCAAACATCATCCCAGCAAACACGGCACAATGCAAAGATGGTTTGGAAAAGTTACTCTGCACATCCAGCCAAGCTCTTCAGATCTGTAGACAAAGCAGATGAGAGGCAGAGGAGCGACTTAGCAGAGGACTCTTTACAGGCTGCATGCAGCCCCTTCTTTGGCGTGAACAGCATTTTTGTAATAAGCTTACTAAATAGGAATATAAATGCACAGGGAAAAAGTAAGGGAAATAAAGCCAGGGCATGGTGTAAGCCAAGCCAAATCCTCTCCTATTGCAGAAGCTTCTCAGTGGCTGCCAAAGGGCAAACCTCACACCTTTCAAAGTCAGACCATGAAACAGCACTAAAGAAAGTTGCAAGTGATGGCTTCTGAGAAATCTGTAAGAGAAGTTTAGACAAAGAATCATCACTTTTCATTAGTTCTGTACTACTCGGACCTTTTAGCAATATGTATGATTAAATCAATTTTCAGAGGTTAAAATATGGCCAAGAGTGGTGGCGCACGCCTGTGATCCAGAACTCTAGGAGGCTGGGGCAGGTTGGAGGCTAGCCAGAGGAACTTAGAGGTTTGTAAGTTTCCTTCGATTTATAAAGCTGGCATCAAATAGAAATCATTTGCCATCACCAAAATTATAATGGAGCGCGGTGATGGTACACGTCTGAAATCTCAGCTAATTGGAGGCTGAGGCAGGAAGATTGCAAATTTGGGCCAATCTGGGAAACTGAGCCAGACCCAGCGCCAAGATTAAAAGGACCGTGGTTTTATGCGAAGGCCCCGGGCTCACCGCGTTAGGTAACGCACATGGATATACATTATACAGACACGGGAGTTCAGCAGTTCTCCTGTCCCCAGCGGACCGCGAACCTCAGCACCCGTCAGCCGGCGGACCCCCGTCGGCCCAGAGAACGCGAGGCGCCGCCACTCCGGGGGAACTGCGCAGGCGCCCGGCCGAGGCTCCACCTCTCTCCCGACAGCCTACGCGCCGCAGACGACGGATCCTGCGAGGGCCAAAGCTAGCGCGGGTGGCGCGGAGCAGGGACTGCAACTCGGTTCCTTCCTCTGCACGCCGGAACGGGGATGGAGCCGGAGCGCGGTGCCGGCGGCCTGGCTTTCCGCGGCTCGCACAGCCGCTCCCCGGAGCAGGAGAGGCCCCGGACGGGAGAGACGGGACCAGGCTCCAAGCGTTCCGGGGCGGAGGCCCGCGTAGCCGTGGACGCCCGCCTGGCCGCGCTCGCCGTCGCCCTGCGCGCGCTCAACTGCGGCCTGGTGCGCACGAGCTTCGTGCCAGACGAGCACTGGCAGAGCCTGGAGGTCGCGCACCGCCTGGTCTTCGGATATCCTTTCCAGGACGCTTCTGGGGGTCGCACGGACGCGGGGCGGTCGGGCCTGGTCGGGAGGGCGGCGGAAGCGCTGGCTCCTTAACGCGGCTAATTACGGGCACCTGACCTGGGAGTGGACGGCGGGCCTGCGAGGCTACGCCTACCCGCTGCTCTTCGCGAGCCTCTACGAGGTGCTGCGCCTGCTGGGGGCTGACAGCGCCGGGCTGCTGGTGAGCCGCGACGGGGTCCGCACCGCGCGCCGGGACCGCGGAAACATACCCCGACCGCTCGGCCCGAGGTGGAACTTAAACCCGGGAAGGCTGTCAGAGACGCAGGCGCCGGAGGGCTGCCGTGCGTGGTCGCTGGCCCGAGCGGGCGTGTGCTAATGAAATAAGTGCGGTGGGTTTCTTAGTGGTACTGGGAATAAACCAGGGGCCTCAATGCATGCTGGGTAAGTGCTCCACCATTGAGCTACATCGCCAGCCCTGTTTATTTTTTATTTTGAGACAAACTTGCTGAGTCCCCTGGGATGAACTGGACCTTGCCACCCTCCTGCCTCAGCCCCCTGAATAGTTGAAGTTACAGGTATATGCTAAATATGTCTCTAAAATAGAACCTTAAAAGCCAGAATCTTAGTCCAATAAAGTGGCTTGCTGGATATTTAAATTAAAATGTAGTGTTACAGGCATGGTGGCACACACCTACAGTAGTGTATTGAGCGAGACTGAGGCAGGAAGATCCCAAGTCTGGCCAAGCCTAGGCAATTTAGTGACTTGGTGAGACCCTGTCCCAAAAAAATACAAAAAGGGCCAGGGTTGGAGCTCAGTGAAAAGACCCTGGAGTTCAATCCCCAGTACTGAAAAAAAAAAAGGTAGTGGTGTTAATGAGTACACACATATTTGCATAGGTGGATGTGCACATGTGTGCCTGTGTATGAAAACAGAAACAACGGTGAAACTGCCTTTACTGTGTCTGAGTAATTAATGTGACTTCGTAGGAGAGTGTGTGCTGTTGCAGAGCAGAGTAGGCTGCTTCCTAAACTACTAGGAGTGGCTGCGTTGGTGGCTGGGTCGCCTGGCTGACTTAGGATCAGGGCATGGATGGAGAGCAATTCCGTCTCTTCCTCTCCCTCCACCTTGACACAGGTCTGGACACCCAGACTTGCCCAGGCTCTGCTATCGGCTGTCGCGGACGTGAAGCTCTACTCGCTGGTGCAGCAACTGGAGACCCAGGAGGTGGCCCAATGGGTGGTGAGTCCCTACACCTAGCAGCTCTAGCCAGCGAGGTCCTCCCTGGAGGGCAGCAGCTCTAGCCAGCGAGGTCCTCCCTGGAGGGCAGCAGCTCTAGCCAGCGAGGTCCTCCCTGGAGGGCAGCAGCTCTAGCCAGCGAGGTCCTCCCTGGAGGGCAGCAGCTCTAGCCAGCGAGGTCCTCCCTGGAGGGCAGCAGCTCTAGCCAGCGAGGTCCT
>PVLA01010818.1:0-59365 GCA_004027455.1 Hydrochoerus hydrochaeris
TTTTGGAGAGGGTCTTTGAATTTGGGGGGCTTGATGTTTTTCAATTCTTTATATATTCTGGACACAAGTCCTTTGTCTGAGGGGTTGCTGGTTAAAATTCTTTCCCACTCTGTTGGTTTTCTTTTCACTCTGTTGGTGATTTCCTTTGAAGTGCAGAAACTTTTCAATAATGTGAGATCCCATTTGTTGATTCTTTGAAATGTTTCCTGTGCAGTTTGTGTTTGGTTCATGAATTCTCTCCCTACCTCTATGTCTCCAAGACTTCTACCTACCTTGTCTGCGAGAAGATTTAGTGTTTCTGTGTTAATATTGAGGTCTTTGATTGATTTAGACTTTAGTTTTATGAATGATAATATGCATTGATCTAGTTTCAGTCTTCAGCATGTAGAGAGCCAATTTTTCCAACACTATTTATTAAAGAGACTATCCTTCTTCCAGTGGACATATTTAGCCCCTTTGTCAAATATCAGGTGGCTGAGTGTCTTTGTAGTTGTGCTTGCATCTTCTAATCTGTTCCACTGATCCTCAGGTCTATTTCTTTGCCAGTACCAAGTTGAGTTTACCACTGTGGCTTTATAGTACTGTTTCAAGTCAGGAATTGAGATGTCTCCTGCCTTGCTTTTGTTGCCTAGAATTGCCTTTGCTATTCTAGGTTTCTTCTGTTTCCAAATGAATTTTAGGAGTGTTTTCTCTAGATCTGTGAGGTATGTCAATGGTATTTTGATTGGGATTGCATTAAATCTGTATAACAGTTTTGGGAGTATAGCCATTTTCACAATGTTGGTTCTTCCTCACCAAGAGCAAATAATGTCCTTCCATTTTCTAATATCCTCTTCAATCTCCTTTTTCAATGTAGTATAATTTTCAGCATATAGGTCTTTTACATTTTTAGTTAGGGTGATTTCTAAGTATTTCATTTTTTTAGATGTTATTGTAAAGGGTGATATTTCCATAATTTCTCTCTCAGTGAGTTTTTTGTTTGTGTACAGGAATGCTACTGATTTTTGAGCTTTGACTTTGTATCCAGCTACACTACTGACCTTGTTTATTACCTCTAGCAGTCTTTTAATAGAGTTTTTTGGGTCTTCTATATAGAGTATCATGTCATCTGCAAATAGTGATAATTTAACTTCTTCCTTTCCTGTCTTTACTCCTTTTATTTCTCTCTCTTGTATGATTGCCCTAGCAAGTGTTTCCAGAACTGTGTTGAAAAGGAGTGGTGAGAGTGGACATCCTTGTCTTGTTCCTGATTTTAAAGTGAAAGCTTTCAGGTTTTGTCCATTTAGTATGATGTTGGCTGTTGGTTTGTCATAGATGGCCTTTATAAGGTTGAGGTAGAAGCCATGTATTCTGATTTCTGAAGGGTTTTTATCATGAACATGTGTTTGACTTTGTCAAAAGCTTTTTCTGCATCTATTGAGATGACCATGTGGTTTTTGTTTTTGGCTCTGTTGATGTGGTGTATTACATTTATTGATTTGCTTATGTTAAACCATCTCTGCATTCCTAGAATGAACCCCACTTGGTCATGATGTATAATCTTCTTGATGATTTGCTGCATTCTATTTGCCAGTATTTTGTTGAGAATCTTTGCATCAATGTTCATTGGTGAGATTGGCCTATAGTTCTCTTTTTTGGTTGCATCTTTCTCTGGTTTTGGTATCAGAGTAATACTTGCCTCCAGGAATGATTTAGGGAGGATTGCTTTTTTCTCAATTTCATTGAAGAGTTCAAGGAGTACTGGCATCAAATCTTCTCTAAATTTCTTGTAGAATTCAGCTGTGAATCCATCAGGACCTGGATTTTTCTTTGTTGGTAAGTTTTTAATTACATTTTCAATTTCAATAGCTGATATTGGGTTGTTCAAAATTGGTATATCTTCTTGATTGAGCTTTGGTAGTTCATATGTTTCTAGAAATCTGTCCATTTCCTCTGTGTTTTCCACTCTATGTGAGTAGAGATTTTCAAAGTAGGTATTCATGATCTTTTGAATTTCCCTGGGATCTGTAGTAATTTCTCCCTTTTCAGTTCTTATTTCATGAATTTGGGTTTTTTCTTTCTTTCTCTTGATAAGGTTAGGTAGGGGTTTGTCAATTTTGTTGATTCTTTCAAAAAACCAGCTTTTTGACACATTAATTCTTTTTATTGTTTTTAAATTTCAATTGCATTGATTTCTTCTCTAATCTTTACAATTTCCTCTCTTCTATGAGCTTTGGGTTTAGCTTGCTCTTCTTTTTCTAGAAGCTTGAGATAGAGCATTAGGTTGTTTATTTGTACTCATTCTGTTTTCTTGATATGACAATTTATTGCTATATATTTTCCTCTTAAGACTGCTTTCATTGCATCCCACAGATTACAGTATGTTGTTTCTACATTTTCATTGAATTGTAGGTATTGTTTTATTTCTTCTTTAATTTCATCTGCAGCCCACTGGTTGTTCAAAAGGCTGTTATTTAATTTCCATATATTTATGCAGGTTTTACAATTTCTTTTGCCATTAATTTCCAATTTCAGTGCACTATGGTCAGATATTATGTATGGTATGATTTCAATACATTTGCATTTACTTAAGAATGTTTTATGGGATAATATATGGTCTATTTTGGAGAATGTCCCATGTGCAGCTGAGAAGAATGTGTATTCTGATGTGGTTGGGTGGAACACTATAAATATCTACTAAGCCCAATTGCTCACAGGTATGATTCAGTTTTCTTATTTCTTTGCTGACTTTTTGTCTAGTTGATCTATCTCTTTGTGACAATTGGCTGTTAAGATCTCCTATTATAATTGTATTCTTGTGTATTTGGTTTTTCATGTCCATTAGTATCTGTCAAATAGTTGGGTGCTCCTGTATTTGGTGCATATATATTTATAATTGTTAGTTCTTCCTCTTGAATTTTACCACTAACAAGTATATAGTGACCTTCTCTATCTCTTTTAATCATTTTAGGTTTGAAGCTCACATTGTCTGCAAATAGAATGGCTACCCTGCTTTTTTCTGTGTTCCTGTTGCATGGAATACTGTTTTCCATCCTTTGCCTTTTATTCTATGAGTTTCCTTTTGGGTCAGATGTGTTTCTTGTATACAGCATATTGTGGGGTCCTGTTTCTTGATCCATTCTGTCAATCTATTTCTTTTTATAGGTGAATTGAGGCCATTTATATTTATGGATAGCACTGATATGTACTGGCTCAACTTTGCCATGTTACGTTCCAGTTGTTTCTTTCTGCTTTTCCTCTTATTTAATTGCTTGTCCTACCTGGTGGTTTCTTTCTGTTGTCATTTTGGGGATTGTGGTCATTTTTACCTCTGTCTAGTATGTCCTTCAGTACTCTTTCTAGGGTTGGTTTGGTGGACATGAATTTCATCAGTTGTTCTTTGTCATGGAAGTATCTTGTTTTTCCATTAAATTTGAATGAAAGTTTTGCTGGGTACAACAGTCTGGGTTGAAGGTTTCCTTTCAAAGCTTGAAATACCTCGCTCCAAGACCTTTTTGACTTGAGGGTTTGTGCTGAAAAGTCTGCCGTGATTCTAATGGGCTTTCCCTGATAGGTGAGTTGTGTCTTTTCTCTGACAGCTTTTAATATTCTACTTTTATGCTGTATGTCTGAGATCTTAATTATTATGTGTCTGGGTGTGGATTTATGTTGATTGTGACTATTTGGTGTTCTATATGCCCCACTTATCTGCATATCAGATTCTTTCCCCATGTTTGGGAAATTTTCTGTGATTATTTCTGTAAATACTTTATGTATGTCATTTGCCTGCACTCCTATATCTTTGCTAATTCCCATTATTCTTATATTGTTGCTCTTGGCATCATCATGAAGCTTCTGCATTGTCATTTCATGCTGCTTTGTTATTTTTAAAAGTTCTATCCTTTCCTGATCACTAACTGTGATCCTGTCCTCAAGGTCTGAAATCCTATCCTCAGCTTCCTTTAGGCAGTTTTGCATGCTTTCATAGAATTTTTTGTTTCTTGGATGTCTTTTTGAGTTCATTTCATGAATTCTGCTTGTTTTCTACATTGTTCATTTAAAGTTTCAATCAGTTTCCCATGCTCATGTACTTTTTTCTCCAGTTCTTCTTTAGCTGCATTCAACAACTCCTTTACCAAAGTTGTTATTTCTCTCTTTACATGGGAGACTACTTCTAATTTGATTTCCTCTATAGCCTGATGAAGTTGTTTTATTATTTCACTGGCTGTCTTTTCAGAGATTCCCAGTGTGTTACTTTTGGGGTCCTCTATTTCAATGTCTCTTTTACTTGCTTCTGGTGAACTATATGTTTGAGACTACATTTTACTTTTTCGTTTTGTCATTTTCACTCTGCCTGGTGTTTTCTTTGTGTAGGAGGGGATCACACACACTCTTTTCAAACACACCAAAGTCTTACAGTTAGTTGGAGGGGATTTACTACTGGCCCTATTTATCCCCTGTACACCTCTATTTTAGGAGTATACTTACCACATTGATACAGTCAATCTGGTGTAGTCCAAAGTTCACCACCTGGGAGCAAAGTTCCAAATTTTCTCACACTACCTGGATACCGCTGAGATCTTCTGATGTTCCCAGTGGGAGGGCGGGCCCATCTGTAGCAGTCCAGGGTAGTTTTCAGTCTTGGGCGGGCCTCATTGATGTTCCCGGTGGCAGGTGAGGCCCAAGGTGGAGGTTCCGGGCAGCTTACCCCTGATGCAGGCTTCTGCTAAGTTCCCAGTGGCAGGGAGGGCCCACGGTGGAGGTTCTGGGTCCCTAACTGATATTTTAAAAGTATTCATACATTCATTTTTATTCTTGGTTCTGTAAAGTCTTACAGATTTTGCCAAATGTCTTGTAGTACATTACAGAATGGCCTCAGTGCCTGAAAAATCCTTTTCATTCATTCTGTTCTCCCCATATATATCATTAGATCTTTGGCATTCACAGATCTTTTCACTACTGCTATAGTTCTCTTTTTAAAAATGAACATAACACATGGAAGTCTTTTCAGAGTGACTCCTTCATTAAGAAAAATTTATTTTAAGTGTCATCCATATCTTTTTGTGGTTTGCTATTTCATTTCTGCTTAATTTCTTTGTACTGTTTTTTAAAAGCCCAAGTATTTGCTTGTTTCAAGGAAACAGAATACATAATTGCACTGTGTCTGGAAAACAACACAGAATATCTTCTTAGTTCAAAAAGTGGCTCCATAATTCATGGAATTACACAGTCCATCAAAATGAGAGTGTTTCCAGCATCTTCATCTTTCCCTTCTGCTGAATCCAGCACCAGTTTCCATGATTTCCCTTTTAGCTTCATCTGATGCATTTGATTTCCTTCGTTTTTCTGTTTCCACCACCCCATCAAAAAAAAAAAATTCCCACCATCTTACTGAGGCTGCTTTAATGGATTTCTAATAATTTTTCCTGCTTCTCTCCAAACAGTTCTCCAGGCAGCATAAATGAATGATGCTGTATCCTTGTTCAGGATTCTCCTATCTTCTTAATTGCTTGGAATAAAATTCAAAAAACCTCATAGAATTTTAAGATCCCTTAAATCTGTGATCCTGACCCCACTCAAACTCCATTGCTGAAGCTCCTGCTGTACTGATATCTTAGCTCCTGAGAAGCTCCTCTGTGCCCCAGAGCCCTCCCACATCAACATTCCCAACAAGAGTGTTCTTTTTCAGCTGCATGCATGTCTACCTCCTTGTTCTGTGAGTTTCCCACTAGAAGTAACCATGCCAGGCACATCTTCTTAGTTCATCAGATCTAAAAAGGTGTCCTCTAGTTATTTTTGTTTTTAAACTTATCACCGATTTTAATTATATGTATATTATTCTGCTTGCCCTTTCCACTATCTTGTGAAAGCCTTGAAGGTAAGGCCATGTGAATTTTATCAAAGTGCTCTAGCATCTAGAATTGTCACTGGCCATCATGGGTGTTCAAGAATTATAGGTTGAGTGAAGGATGGATGAGCTAAATTGATAGGAGAAAAAGATGGGTCAATACAGCCTTGAGTCCTTTTTGTTTCTAGTATCCTTGAGCCAATTTTTTTTTCATTCACAGTCTTACTTTGTTAAGTTGTTTCCTTTTACCTGGCAGGTCTAGGAAAAGATGAAATATATTCCACCAAAAATATATGCATATTTCAGGAAGAGAAAAACTTGTAAATACTAAATTTATTGAGGCATCATGAGATTAATACAGTTCACTTTTGGCCTCCACTATTACAAGAGGTACTCAAAGTGGTGGCCATTGGCTTCCAGACATGTATTGGTATGGTGAACTGTTGCTTAGGTATCCTTGGTCACTGAGATTGCTGCATTTGTATTTTTGGTTTCTTTTCTGGGCACCAGTGTAGTGGGTTTTCTGTGATACATGACATCATCTAGGAACTTGAAGATGAGGGTGGCACCATTTGTTGAAAAAACTTCATATTATTTTTCTATTGTTGAAGGTTATATACATTTTTTTGGCAGATTCCACATATATGTTTGATCCTCCTTACATTGTAACCAGATTCCACACTCTGATTCCTGGTTACATTGAAAGAATTCAATCTGTGCTAGATTAGAATATCTTTCTACTAATGTGTCTTCTAATAACAAATGATGATATAAACTATTTTAAAGAAGTTACTGAATTAAAGTTATTCTTTTATTTTAAAGAAGTTACTGAATTCTTCATGTATTCATTGCATTATATAAATTGGCCCTAACTTTTGTAAATATTTCCTAATTTCTTGATATCAAAAAAATACTAGAGAGAGTAGGGAGAGAAAATCTGAGCGTTCTTGTAACAACTCCTTAATAATTTGGTTAATATATTTTATTTATATTAACATGATTCTTATTTTTTTTCTTGTGAATGACTCCTTTACCAATGTCATTTTACTCTTTGTCCTATTTAATGTTTGTGGCCTGAAATTCTATTATGTTTAGATTAATATAGATACCCCTTCCCTTTATGATTCTACTTGCTCAATAAATTTTGTATTTATCCATTGACTTTTAACAATTTATTGTAATTTTGTTTTAGGCATGTAACTTTAGACAATAGGAAACTGAATTTTCTTAAGTGCAATCCAAACTCTTGGAAATACATATAGCAAGGTCTGAAATAGAATTTCTAGGGGAATTAGTTCCATCACAAATTTTTGTTTCCACTTATCTATGGGATCCCATTTTCACTGTGAAAATAGTTTTTAGAAACATCCAAGGACCCCTAAAATACAGATAGTAATTTTAAGCTAACCTTTTGCTACAAGTGATAACTCCTTCATTTCTCTCAAATTCTCATGTATATGGCTTCATTTTATGTTTGCTTCCTTCTGTTTTTTTTTTCTATATGGGATAACTTTATATTTAATTACTTTTTCTGTCTGTTTTAAAGGGTACTCTTGAAGTTATGTATTTTTAAACATGATTATAATGTCAAGAATGAGTTTATTCTTTTTTGTTCTTCATTGTATGAAATAAAATAATTTAGCATATTCTTGGTTTGAGACCATTATGATTATTATGGATGTGTACGCTTTTTACAGTGTAGCTCTCCGGTTTCATGAATACCTACCTATATTTGCAGTCTGTCTAGAAGCATCATGACAAACGCTCCCAATCTCATTTCTG
Organism: Hydrochoerus hydrochaeris; assembly: GCA_004027455.1. Classification (NCBI taxonomy): domain Eukaryota; kingdom Metazoa; phylum Chordata; class Mammalia; order Rodentia; family Hydrochaeridae; genus Hydrochoerus; species Hydrochoerus hydrochaeris. The sequence continues at coordinate 7,610 of PVLA01010818.1, forward strand.
TTTAATTGTTTTATTCCCACAGGCTGTCCCTAAAGAACTTTCCCCATCTGGAACTTTTCTTGAAACTCTATCTTTATGTTAACAGCAGATGCATTAAAATAAATTTCTAAAGACTTTTCCTGAGACTTTGCACAGCCAAAGAAATTATTTCTGCATATGACCAAATTTTGGCTGGGTATAAAATTAGGTCTCGTTACCTGCTTCTTCCCCTTGAGAATCTGTGGACAGTGGTCCTTTAGTTCCTGGATTGTAGTTTTTCAAAGAAGCCTGAGGCCAGTTGAGTTTCCTGTCCTCATGACCAATGTGTCTAGTTGATCTAGATGCTTTTAGAATTTTGTCATGAACAACAATATTCAAAACAGTCATAATTTTTCCTATTTATTTGTTTAGAACATGGTATTTCCAATTTGTAAATAATCATAATTTTTTGGCTAATGAACTATTTCTCAAATTAACTTTATCTTTAGCTATAATATTATTTCAAGCACTCTGGTTTGCTCATTAAATACACCTCTAATGTTTAGGGTTGTTCCCTTCTGTTCATTCAATGTGAAGTTTTTCTATTGAAACAACCAACTGATGGAACAGTCAGATGTTCAATCTTCTGCCACTGTAAATATAGCAGAAGAAACCCACCACAGCTCTCACATCACCTCCCAGCCTGCCATCTTCAGGAACAAAGGGCAAGGGGAATCGCCATGATCAGAAGCAGCGTTGGTGTCACAGAAGATGGCTCTGAAAATAAGCAGAAAGTCTGCTTCAGAGGACACATATTCCTCTGTCTGATTCAGAGAAATGTTTGACAAAAGGAAAGACATCTCATTGCTCAGATGAGGGCAATTTGAAGGAAAGAAATATACCATATAAAGCAATAACTGTGCTAAGGATAAAGATTAGTCCATCATGAAAAGATGATCTCAAGAATGTGGTATTAGTTAGGCTGCCTGAACAAATCAGTGACAATGGCTTACCATACAGGGCATCTCTGGAAATGATTTTGAAAGACTGTTTATCCTCTTTGTAGGTCTTAAGCTGCTTTCTAAAAATTTTAATTATCTTTATATACTTGAAAAGAAAGTAGCTTCCTGCATATTTAAAAATATTAGCATAAATGTGTCTATATTTAAATGTCTCCAAGAGAGTCAGAATGCCGTTACAGCCTATCATCACTCACAAAATACCTGACTCCATGTGACTCTGAAATTAGAAAATTTACTACTCTCTAAATAAAGTAAAAAAGTTTACTTTACCTCATTATTATTGCTTATAAGTAAAAGAAGTTACTTAAATTGAATTCTTTGAATCTTTTACATTTTTTGAAACTACGGCCTTGAAAACTGTCTTCCAGTTTGAAGAATAATTACAAACCATGTTAGTGTATAAGTTATAAAAGACAAACATGTTACAAATTAATTTTCATCTTGATATCAATAATTACTAACAATAAATACATAATTTATCAGGAATCTTTACCTTAATGAGGTAAATATAGCTTTATCAAATTGTTTCATGTAGTTCTTTATGAATATGATCTGTACTAGAATGAGACAGGAATCACATCACTTATTCCTGTTTTATTTTCGTATTCATACATATGGAGGAGTAGTGACATAAATGAATGGATTATCATAAAATAGAACCTCAATGATGTATCAGCTTTTGTTGATTAGATATTAGATATTTCATTGAAAGTAAAACCATTGATGACCATCTGATGTGCAAGAAAGACACACTACTCTCTCAAAATGGGGAAAAGAGCCAAAATGCATAAAAATGTATTCAATAAATATTAAGAACATGTGTTATTCTTTCACTGAGAGGCTTCAAGTAATCTTAATCAAAAACATGAGCTATTGATTGAGATGATTAAATTTTGTGAACACAGCCTATATACACTCAAAATCAACCCCAGAGCAAATTCAATCCTTGTTACTAAGCAAACAGGTCAAATCAGGTTTACTTTCTATCACCACTAACTAACCTCATTTTTTAGTTTTTAAATGAATATGTTATTTCACACAGATTAGCTTCCTTGTCTGTCAAGACAAAGTATATGGCTGTGTGCTTTCAAGTGGAAGAGATTTACTGTCTCACAGTTTCTGAACCTACAAATCTGAGATCGAGGCATCAACAAGCCAAGCTCCCTCTCAGCTCTGGGTTCTTGCCTCTTCCTACATCTGGAATTTGCTAGAGATCTTCAGAGTTCTCTGTCATGTAGCTGTATAACTCCAGACTCTGTCTTTTTTATACCATAGAGATTTTCCTGGACATCTGTCTTTACATGGTTGTTTTCCTGTAAAGACAAAAATCATAATGCAATGGGGCCTCCCTGCTCTAGGATGAATTATCTTAATTAATTGTACTTACAAAGATCCTAATTCCAAATAACATATATTCTGAAACACTGAGGGTTAGGGTTTTTTTTTTTTTTTTGTCTTTTTGAGACAGGGTCTCATTATGCAGTTCAGGCTGGCCTTGAGCTCACTTTGTAACCCAGGCTGGTCTCGAACTCGTAATGATCCTCCTGCCTTAGCCTCCGGAGTGCTGTGATTACAGGCGTGAGCCACCACGCCCGGCTGAGGGTTAGAGTTTTAATGTTTACTTATTTATTTATTTATTTATTTTGGTGGTAGGGAAGGAGACACAATTCAATTCTAAACCAAATATTAAGAATATGTTTTGAATAGCCAAGAAGTAAATTACAGAATCCACTTCACAAAACAGGCAACTAACTTCTGATTTAAATAATTTGGATCTACAAGAATTGACTGGTGTATTAATTTTTAAAACAAAATGAATCAGCATGCCATGTCTCATTATTTAATTTGTACTGATACAATGTACGCAGCTAAAATTGTAAGTAATTATATTTAATAATTAACTAACACATAACTACAATTACAAGTCAGTTACAGTGTGAAGAGTAAAAGCCCTGGCACCTTTTAGTAAACATGTTTAAATGCTCATGTGTCAAATGCTGGCTTTGAGGCAAAGTTAAGTAACAATTAGATATAAAACCAGCAGTAAAGTCATTAACCCCAATGTATTTCCTGATTACATTTTTCCTACATGTTTAAATAGTGTGAAAATAATATATTTTCCAAACCTAATCTTCCCAGTGGCTGGCTTATTCTATTTTTCTGTTGCCAAGAGATTGAAAATATAAAACATTTTTTTGAGTTGCAATGAGAATGTTTGTTAAAATAACAAATAATTACATGATTTGAATTGGACAAGATTTGATGACTTGCTATGGTCTGAATGATGGTGTTCCCTCCAAAACTCATGCTGAAAATTCTCCAATAGTATAAAGACGTGTGGACCTCAGGAGATGATTAGGTCACGAGGCCAGAGATCTCACCATTGGAACTTGGACCCTTATATCAGGTACCAGGTCATAGGTCCCTCTTTCTTGGGGCGTTCCATCCCCTCTACCTTAAGAAGACATGTTCTTTGGCCTGAATAATGCAGTGACAATACCCATTTTGCAAGTAAAAATCAGCCCTTACCAGACATTACTTTTGTTGAACTTTTCAGGCTTCTCAACCATGTGAATTAAATCTATAGCTAGAAACAAAAATTTATATATGGAGATAAATAAATAAGTACACAAAGAAATCTTACATATCACTCAGTCTTGAGTATTTTGTTATGGCACATATGACACTACTAACAGTACCTCATTGAATAACATCCACCAATTTCTTAATATCACAAGGTTTATCTGTGGACTTTTTTACATGTAGTTTGAAAAACTATGGTACTTTCAGAAAATATTCTAAACATATCTAAAAGACTCATTTTTGTTGATATGGTTAGAGGGAAACAGGTATTTTCACCTACTGTTGAGGGCACAAACTACAGAAAAACTTTTAGGGGTATTAAGTAATATCCATGAAAACGATATATGCATCATCTTTCCCCCAACAATCCCACTCCTAAGAATTTACCTGAAAAACATGTCCACAAATGTGAAATGACTTACACCTAGTTATTAATCTTTATAATTCTTTTAAATTTTGTTTTTTTATTAGTACACATTTGCAGTGCATGCCATTTACAGTCATCCTGGGGAATGGACACAGGTGCATAATACAGCTTGATTCTTTTTATGGTCACCTTCTCCTTCCTTTCCCCCTCTCTCCCTGCTCCTTTAAGTCCCCTGTCCCTATTTTCATTCTTGTTGATAATATTAATTTCATCTCATGTTTATGACATATAATGTTGATATTCATTACATACATTCATATCTTTATTCTGCTTATTTCTCCTTCCCCTCTGCCTCTTCTTTTGGCCTTGGTCTACTGGACCCCTTCCCACCTGCAAAAGAACTGTCCCCTCGTTTCCTTCTACTTATCTTTTATTATGTTCTTGGTCTGCACTTTGTCTCATTCAAATGAAAAATACTATACAATACTTAAGCTTATGTGTCTAATTTACTGCACTCAGCATCATATTTTCCAGGTACATCCATTTTCCTACAAATATCTCAAATTTCATTTATGCCTGAGTAGTATTCCATTATGCAAAGATACATTTTCTTTACCCAGTAATCTGAGGATGGGTATACAGGCTATTTCCAGGATTTAGCTATTATGAATTATACTGCTAGAAATATTGGTATGCAGCTATTGTTGTATAATGTTGTCTTTAACTTTAAAAAAATTTTTAATTAAAGAGAAAAAAATCAAAACAGAAAAAAGGGTAGAAATAATACAGAATTTCAAAAAATAAACAGTAAGAAATCACTAGTTGATAAATTACATACTGTCATCTTAGAAATAGTTATTCAAATTACAAAATTAAAGCATACAAACAGTGAGAATGCAAACAGTTCTGCTCAATGATCCAACAAAAACTTAGTAACATGGTTATCTATCTTACTCACTTAAACATACATGTAGTTAAATCCTTTACAGCACTTTCTTTTCCTCTCTTTTTTACAATAGCAATTACACATTTTGGGTTTTATTACTCCTACAGTTCTTATTACTTTTTACTCTAGAGACACAATGTGATATTTATAAATATGATTCTTATTTATTTCACTTATGAAGATAGTCTCAAGTTGCCACCATTTACCTATGAAGGCCTCAAGATCATTCTTTTTATAGTTGAGTAATATTCCATTGTATAAAAATACCACATTTTTTTCACCCACTCTTCAGTTGATGGGCATTTTCTTGTTTCCAAGATTTAGCTACTACAAATTGTGCTGCTATGAACTTGGGTGCACATATATCACAGTGACATGTCCTTTCAGTTTTTCTGGGAAAATACCCAGGATGGGAAAAGCTGGATTGAATGGAACTTCCAATCCTAGTCTTCTGAGAAATATCCATACTGATTTCCATAGTGGCTGCAACAGTCTATCCGACCAACAGTGGAGCAGTGTTCCTTTTTCCCCACAGCCTCACCAACATTTGTAATAAGTTGATTTTTTTTTTAAATTTTAAAGAGAATAAAACAAAAGAGCACAGAATTAATCAGATCAGAACAATGCAAGCAACACAGTACTTCATAACAAGACAACTGGATATCAAGAGTAGCTACCATAATGTATCTTTCTTGAAATAGTTGAGCAAAGCTTCACATACAGTAATATCAAACATTGCAAAATAGAATAAAACCATTTAAGAGAATGAAAGTATTACAAGGAATTCTGAACCAAATAACAGAAAATGAACAATGGCTACTATAATATCTCATTTTCTGTCAAAAATTTGTTTATATTATTATACATATTAAAATCCAGTAAGACATAACATGATAGAACCAATGGTAATAGAAGAACAAAAGCATGTTAGGATTTCAAAACAAGATGATATTAAATCAGCAATGGCTGCCATAATGTCTTGGTTTCTTCAAAGTAGCTGTTCATAAAATCACACATAATAAGATCAAACAAAACAGAATAAAATCATTCCAATTGATGAATGAAAACATTATAAAATTTCAAAGCAATACAATGGGGAATCATGATAACCATAGAATCTTATGTACTTTTACCATTTCTTACACTAGGGAGACTATATGGTATTTATACATGTGAGTTTGATTTATTTTGCTTATGAGTATTGTCTCAAGTTGCATCCATTTATTTATAAATATCTCAATGTGATCATTCTTTACAGCTGAACATTGTACTCGTATTGTACTCGTATTGTACAATGCTCAGCTCCATTGTATAAAAGTACCACAATTTTTTTAGCCATTCCTTGGTTGATGGGCACTTAGGTTGTTTCCAAGATCTGGCTATTACAAATTGTGCTGTTATAAACATGGGTGCGCATATATCACTGTGGTAAGATGCTTTCAGTTCTTCTGGGAATACACCTAGGAGTGGAATAGCTGGTTTAAATGGGATGTCAAATCCCAGCTTTTTGAGGAATCTCCAGACTGATCTCCATAGAGGTTGCACCAGTCTACACTCCCACCAACAGTGCAGAAGGGTTCCTTTTCCCCCACAGCCTCTCCAGCATTTGTTGTTGGTAGTTTTGTTGATCCTGGCCATTCTTTCTGGAGTGAGATGGAATCTCAGTGTGGTTTTAATTTGCCTTTCTCTAATGACCAGTGATTATGAACATTTTTCCATGTATTTATTTGCATTTGTATTTCTTCATCTGAGAACTGTGTTCATCTCGGATGCCCAGTTTTGGATTAGGTCTTTGAATTTTGGGTGTCTGATGTTTTAAAATTCTTTACAAGTTTTAGACAGAAGTCCTTTGCCTCAGAGACAGTTCATTAAGATTTTTCCCCAGTTTGTGGATTTTCTTTTCACTCTGTTGGAGATTTCTTTTGACATGCAGAAACTCTTTAACAAGATGTGATCCAAGTTATTGATTCTGGGAAGTATTTCCCATGTGGTTTGGTTCTTGTTCATGAATTCTCTACCTATTCCTATGTCTTCAAGATTTTTACCTACTTTGTCTTCCAACAGATTTAGTGTTTCTGTTTTAATATTTAGATCTTTGATCCATTTAGATTTTAGTTTAGTACATGGTGACAGGCATGGGTCTAGTTTTAATTTTTGGCATATGGATAGCCAGTTTTTCCAGCACCATTTATTAAAAAGACTATTGTTCTTCCAGTGAAAATGTTTGGCCTCTTTATCAAAGATAAGGTGGTTGAGTGCTTTTGTAGTTGTGGTTGTATCTTCTTGTCTATTCCATTGATGTTCTGATCTGTTTTCATTCCAGTACCATGCTGATTTTATTACGGTAGCTTTGTAGTATAACTTCAAGTCAGGGATTGTGATACCTCCTGCCTTGGCTTTGCTACTTAGAATTGCCTTTGCTATTTTAGGTCTCTTCTGGTTCCAGATGAATTTTAGGAGTGATTTTTCTAGATCAATGAGGTATGTTAGTGGTATTTTCATTGAGATTGCATTGAATCTGTATAACAATTTTGGGATAATGGTCATTTTCACAATATTTATTCTTCCTATCAATGAACAAGGGATGTCTTTCCATTTTCTGAGATCCTCTTCGATTTCTTTTTCAGGGTATTATGATTTTCCCTGTATAGCTTTTTTACTTCTTTCATTAAATTAATTCCTAAGTATTTCATTTTTTGGATGCTAGTGTAAAGGGTATGGCATCTCTTATTTCTCTCTTGGTGATTTTTTTGTAAGTGTATAGGAATGCTATTGATTTTTGAGTATTGACTTTGTATCCAGCTTTGTTGTTGAATTTATTTATTGTATGTAGGAGTCTTTCAATGGAGTTTTGGGGGGGGTCTTCTATGTAGAGTATCATGTCATCTGCAAATAATGATAGTTTAACTTCCTCTTTTCTGATCTTTACTCCTTTTCTGTCTCTTGTCTAATTGCTCTGGCTAGTATTTCCAGTACTATGTTGAATAGGAGTAGTGATAAGGCAAATCCTTGTCTTGTGCCTGATTTCAAGGTAAAGGCTTTCAATTTTTGGCCATTTAATATGATGCTGGCTGTTGGTATGTCATAGATGGCATTTATCATATTGAGGTAAAGATGATCTATTCCAATTCTCTGTAAGGTTCTTATCATGAATGGGTGTTGGATCTTATCAAAAGCTTTTTCTGCATCTATAGAAATGATCATGTGATTCTTACTTTTGGCTCTATTGATATGGTGGATTACATTTATTGATTTACGTATGTTGAACCATCCTGCATGCCTGGGATGAATCCCACTTGGTCGTGGTGTATAATCTTCTTGATGATTTGTTGCATCCTGTTTGCCAATATTTTTATTGAGAATTTTTGCATATATGTTCATTAGGGAGATTGGCCTCTCTTTTTTAGTTGGGTCTTTCTCAGGTTTTGGTACTAGAGTGATATTTGCTTCCACCAATAACTTAGGGAGAATTGCTTCCCTTTCAATTTCATTGAACAGTTTGAGGAGTGTTGGCATTAGTTCTTCTTTGTATTTCTTGTAGAATTCCACAGTGATTCTGTCTGGGCCTGGGCTCTTCTTTGTTGGTAGGGACTTAATTACATTTTCAATTTCATTGATAGAAATTGGGTTATACAGCAGTTTTACATCTTCTTGATCCAGCTTTGGTGGTTCATATCTTTCTAGAAATCTGTCCATTTCTTCTGTGTTGTCAAACATATGAGAGTAGAGGTTTTTGAAATAGGTGTTGATGAACTTCTGTATTTTCACAGAGTCTAGTGATTTCACCTTTTTCATTCCATATTGCATGAATTTGAGTTTTTTCTTTCCTTTTTTAAAATAAGGTTGACTAAGGGCTTCTCAATTTTATTTATTCTTTCAAAGAACCAACTCTTTGATTCATTGATTTTTTGTATTGTTTTCTTACTCTATTGTATTAATTTCTACTCTGATCCCTATAATTTCCTCCTTCATTTGGATTTGGGCTTCACTTGCTCTTCTTTTTCTAGATGTTTGAGGTGTAATATCAGGTTGTTTATTTGTGTTTGTTCTGTTTTCCTAATGTGGGAGCTCAGTGCAATAAATTTTCCTCTGAGGACCACTTTCGTTGCATCCCACAGGTTCCAGTAAATTGTATTTGTATTTTCATTTGCTTGTAGATATGGTTTAATTTCTTCTTTAATTTCCTCTGTGATGCACTGATTGCTCAAGAGTGTATTATTCAATTTCCATGTGTATGTGGGGTTTTTGCAGTTACTTTTATCATTAATTTTTAGTTTCATGGTGCTATGATCTGATAACATACATGGGATAATTTCAATTCTTTTGCACTTACTTAAATATGTTCTGTGGGCTAGTATATGGTCTATTTTAGAGAATGTGCCATGTAGTGCTGAGAAGAATGCATATTCTGATGTTGTTGAGTGGAACACTGTATATGTCTATCAAGTCCATTTGTTCACAGGTGTGATTCAGTTCTGTTATTTCTTTTCTGTCTAGTTGATCTGTCAATGGCCTGTTAAGGTCTCCTGTTATAGTTACATTATTGCTTATTTGATTTTTCATTTCTGTTAATACTTGCTTTGTATAGCCAGGTGCTCAGCAATTTGGTGCATATATATTTAAGATTGTTATCTCTTCCTCTTAAAATTTCCCCTAACTAGTATGTAGTGACCATCTTTATTTCTTCTGATCATTCTTGGTTTGAAGTTCACATTGTTTGCAAACAGAATAGCTACCCCCACTTTTTTTTTTAAGTTACTGTTGCATGAAGTATTGTTTTCCATCCATGGATTTTCAGTCTATGAATTTCTTTTTGGGTTAGATGGGTTTCTTATGGACAGCATATGGTTGGATGTTGTTTCTTGATCCATTCTGCCAATGTGTTGCTTTTAATTGGTGAATTGAGACCATTTACATTAATGATTATAACTCATATATCATTTTATTGATGACATGTTATCTTTCTGCTGTTGTATCTTTACCTTTCCATTCTGTTTAATTGTTTGTCTTGCTTAGTGGTTTTTTCCTATGTGTATCTGGAATGTCTTTCAGTATTCTTTGTAGGTTTGGTTTGGTGATCATGAAGTTCTTCAGCTGTTTATTGTCATAGAAGTATCTCATTTCTCCATCCATTTTGAAGGACACTTTTGCAGGGTTCATCATTCTGGTTTGAAAGCCATTTTCCTTAGGATCTGAAATACTTCACTCCATGCTCTTCTTGACTTCATTGTTTGTGTTGAGAAGTCTGATGTGATTCTGATAGGTTTTCCTTTATAGGTGATCTATCTTTTCTCTCTAACAGCTTTTAATATTCTGTTCTTATGTTGGATTTCTGGGATGGTGATTATTATATGTCTGGGTGAAGTTTTATTTTGGTTATGGCTGTTTGGAATTCTATATGCTTCACTAATCTGTAGGTCAGTTTCCATTCTCATGTTTGGGGAATTTTCAGCTATTACTTCCCTAAATAGCCTCTTGATATCATTTGTGTTGTCCCCTTCTTTTTCATTTATCCCTATTAATCTTATGCTGTTTTTCTTTGCATCATCTTGCACCTGTTGTGTTGTTATTTCTTGATTTGTCATTATTTTTAAAAGATCTTTACTTTCCTGTTCACTAGCTGCAATCTTATCTTCAAGGTCTAAAATTCTTTCTTCACTTTCATGGAGGCAGTTTTGGCAACTTTCAATAAAATTTTTGATTTTTTGTATATCTCTTTGAATCTGCTTCATGTATTCTGTTTGTTTCTTATACTGTTCATTCAGTGATTCTGTTTGCTTTGTTCCTCTAATTTTTTAGCTGTGTCTTCTTTAGATGCATTCACTATTTCTTTCACTACTTTTATCATTTCTTCTTTTACCTGGGAGATTTTTTTTCTGATTTGAGTTCCTTCATAGCTTCCTGTACTTGCTTCTTTATTTCAGTTGATATCATTTCAGGTATTTCAGGTGTATGACTAGTATTTTCTTCCTTGTATGTGTTTCCCAGGCTTTCTTGGGATGGGCTGGAGGTTTAAGATTGCATTTTGGACTTTTGTTTTGTCATTTTCCTATATTTCTATGTTTTGAGTGATGTTCCAAAACTTTCCCTGGGTGTGTTGCAAATCACCTCCTGTGATTTAGTCCTTGGCTTCTCCTGGGACTCAAGTGGCCAAACTGTTCCTGGGCCAGCATGGGGAAGCTGGAATTCCCTTCATGGCATGGTCCTGGACTCCTCTCTTTCTGTGGGCCTAACTCCTTTGTCTCAGTGGTGCGGGTCTGGTCCCCTTCCCTCTCTTGGCAGTGTGGATCTGGCCTCCTGGTTGAATAAAGGTCACTGGGCATGGTCCACTCAAGCCTGAGAAACCTCTGCAGGGTAGTCCGGTGGCTTAAGGGGGTGGGCAGGCACCAAAACGCCAAGACCGATGTCCCAAATCTCCCTGGGCAGTGCCAGGAAGTTGGAACTCTCCTCACAGTGCATGCAGGCCTACCTTCCCTCTCTCTGAAGTGCAGGCCTGGGCCCCTGGTTGAATAAAGGTCACTGGGCATGGTCCACTCAAGCCCATGAAAACCTCTGCATGCTAGACCAGTGTCCTAGGAGGCTGGGTGGGCACTCAAGCACAGGTAATGATATCTCAAATTCTCTCCAGCCAGCACCAGGAAGCTGGAACTCCCCACACAGCCTGTGCTGGCCTTCCTCCCCTCTCTCTATCAGTTGATTTCTTGATGGCAGCTATTCTTTCCAGGGTGTGATGAAATCTCAATGCTGTTTTAATTTTCATTTCTTGAATGACCGGTGATGGAGAACATTTCTTCATATATTTATTTGCCACTTGTATATCTTCATGTGAGAAATGTGTGTTCATCTCAGATGCCCATTTTTGGAGAGGGTCTTTGAATTTGGGGGGGGGCCTCATGTTTTCCAGTTCTTTAGATGTTCTGGATTCAAGTCCTATGTCTGAGGGATATTTGGCTAAAGTTCTTTCCCATTCTGTGGGTTTTCTTTTCACTTTGTTGGTGATTTCTTTTGAAATGCAAACACTTATTAGCAATATGAGATGCCAGTGGTTGATTCTTTGAAGTATTTCCCATGTGGTTTGCATATTATTCATGAATTCTCTCCCTACCCCTATGCCACTGAGATTTTTACCTACCTTTGTCCTCCAGTAGATTTAGTGTTTCTGTTTTAGTATTTATAACCTTGATCCATTTTGACTTTAGTTTAGTGTTTTGTGATAGGCATAAGTCTAGTTTTAGTCTTTGACATGTGGAAAGCCAATTTTCCCAACACCATTTATTAAAGAGGCTATCTTTTTTCCAGTGAATATGTTTAGCCCCTTTGTCAAATATAAAGTGGCTGAGTGTCTTTGTAGTTGTGCTTCCATCTTCTAATCAGTTCCATTGATCTTCAGGTCTAGTTCTTTACCAGTACCATGCTGATTTTATCACTGTGGCTTTGAAGTATAAAGTCAGGAATTGAGATGCCTCCTACCTTGCCTTTGTTGCCCAGAATCCCCTTTGCTATGCTAAGTTTCTTCTGTTTCTGAATGAATTTTAGGAGTGTTTTCTCTAGATCTGTGGGGAATGTTAATGGTATTTTGATTGGAATTGCCTTGAATCTGTGTAACAGTTTTGAGAGTATGGCCATTTTCACAATTTTGATTCTTCCTAGCCAAGAGAAAGGAATATCCTTCCATTTTCTAATATACTCTTCAATCTCCTTTTTTAGCATAGCATAATTTTCAGCATATAGGTCTTTTACATTCTTAGTTAGGTTGATTCCTAGGTATTTCATTTTTTTAGATGCTATTGTGAAAGGTGATATTTCTATAATTTCTCACTAATTGAGTTTTTTGTTTGTGTACAGGAATGCTATTGATTTTTGAGCATTGACTTTGTATCTGCTGAATTTGTTTATTACCTCTAGTAGTCTTTTAATGGAGTCTTCTATATAGTATCATGTCATCTGCAAATAGTGATAATTTAACTTCTTCCTTTCCTATCTTTATTACTTTTGTTTCTCTCTCTTGTCTGATTTCTCTGGCTAGTATGTCCAGAACTGTATTGAATAGATTTGGTGATAGTGAACATCCTTGTCTAGTTCCTGATTTTAGAGAGAAAGCTTTCAGTTTTTGTCCTTTTAGTATAATATTGGCTGTTGGTTTGTCATAGATGGCCTTTATAAGATTGTACCATTTATTCTGAGTTTCTGAAGGTTTTTTTTTTTTATCATGAAAAGGTGTTTGACTTTATTGAAAGCTTTTTTGGTGCCTATTGAGATGACCATGTGGTTTTTGTTTTTGTTCTTTTGATGTGGTGTATTACATTTATTGATTTGTGTATGTTAACCCATCCCTGCATTACTGGAATGAATCTCACTTGGTTGTGGTGTATAATCTTCTTGATGATTTGCTGCATTCTATTTGCCAGTATTTTATTGAGAATCTTTGCATCAATGTTCATTAGTGAGATTAACTTATAGTTCTTCTTTTTGGTTGGGTCTTTCTCTGGTTTTGGTATGAGAGCAATACTGGCTTCCAGGAATGATTTAGGGAGGATTGCTTCCTTTTCAATTTCATTGAAGAGTAAAGAGTATTGGCATCAAATCTTCTTTAAATTTATTGTAGAATTCAGCTGTAATTCCATCAGGACCTGGGTTTTTCTTTGTTGGTAAGTTTTCAATTATGTTTACAATTTAAATAACTGATATTGGGTTATTCAAAATTGTTATATTTCCTTGATTGAGTTTTGGTAGTTCATATGTTCCTAGAAATTTGTCCATTTTCTTTGTGTTTTTCACTCCATGTGAGTAGAGATTTTCAAAGTAGGTATTCGTGATCTTTTGAATTTCCATGGGATTTGTAGTAATTTCCCTCTTTTCAGTCCTTATTGTGTGAATTTGAGTTTTTTCTTTCTTTTTCTTGATAAAGTTAGCTAGAGGTTTGTCAATTTTGTTTATTCTCTCAAAAAGCTAGCCTTTTGATTCATTAATTCTTTATATTCTTTTTAGTTTCAATTGCATTGATTTCTGCTCTAATCTTTACAATTTCCTCTCTTCTATGAGTCTTGGGTTTAAGTTGTTCATAAGCTTTATGAGCTGAAGCATTAGGTTGTTTAATTGTGCTTGTTCTGTTTCTTTGATATGACAATTTATTGTTATATATTTCCCTCTTAAGACCACTTTCATTGCATCGCACAGATTATAGTATGTTTTTTCTGCATTTTTATTGAATTGTAGGCATTTCTTTATTTCTTGTTTAATTTAATATGTAGCCCACTGTTTTCAAAAGTTTGTTATTTATTTTCCATGTATTTATGCAGCTTTTGCCATTTCTTTTGCCATTAATTTCCAACCTCAGTGCACTATGGTCAGATGTTATGCATGTGATAATTTCAATACCTTTTCATTTACTTAAAAATGTTTTATGGGATAATATATGGTCTATTTTGGAGAATGTTCCATGTGCAGCTGAGAAGAATGTGTATTCTGATGTGGTTTGGTAGAACACTCTGTAAACATCTGCTAAATCCAATTGCTCACAGGTATGATTCAGTTCTATTATTTCTTTGTTGACTTTTTGTCTAGTTGATCTATCTCTTTGTGACAATGGGCTGTTAAGATCCCCTGTTATAATTGCATTCTTGTGTATTTAGTTTTCATGTCCATTAGTATTTGTCTTATATAGTTGGGTGCTCCTGTATTTGGTGCATATATATATATTTATACTTGTTAGTTCTTCCTCTTGAATTTTTCCACTAATGAGTATGTAGTGATCTTCTTTATCTCTTTTAATCATTTTAGGTTTGAAGTTCACACTGTCTGCAAATAGAATATTTACCCTGCTTTTTTCTGGGTTCCCATTGCATAGAATACTGTTTTCCATCTTTTGACTTTTAATCTATGAGTTTCCTTTTGGGTCAGATGTGTTTCTTCTATTGTGGGATCCTGTTTCTTGATCCATTCTGTCGACCTATTTTTTTTGATAGGTGAATTGGGGCCATTTACATTTATAGATATAACTGTTATATACTGGCTTGACTTTGCCATGTTATGTTGCAGTTGCTTACTTTCTGCTTTTCCCCCTTGTTTAATTGCCTACCTGGTTTTTTATTTCTATTGTTTTTCTGGAGATTGTGGTCATTTTTGTCTCTGTCCAGTGTGTCTTTCAATACTCTTTCTAGGGTTGGTTCAGTGGACATGAATTTCTTCAATTGTTCTTTGTCTTGGAAGTATTTTGTCTCTCCATTAAATCTGAAAGACAGTTTTGCTGGGTACATCAGTCTGGGTTGAAAGTTGTTTTCTTTTAGGGCTTGTAATGCCTCACTCCAAGCTCATCTTGACTTCAGGGTTTGTGCTGAAAAGTCTGCTCTAATTCTAATGGGCTTTCCTTGATAGGTGAGGTGTGTCTTTTCTCTAACAGCTTTTAGTATTCTGTTTTTATATTGTATGTCTGGGATTCTAATTATTATATGTCTGGGTGTAGATTTATGTTGGTTGTGATTGTTTGGCTTTCTATATGTCTCACTTGTCTGTATATTGGTGTTTTTCCCCCATGTTTGGGAAATTTTCTTGTATTACTTCTCTGAATAATTTACCTATGTCATTTGGGTTGACCCCTGCATCTTTATTGATGCCTATTAGTCTTATATTATTTCTCTTGGCATCATCCCAAAGCTGCTGTACTGTCATTTCATGTTGCTTTTTTGTTTTTAAAAGTCCTACTCTTTCATGGTCGCTGACTGTAATCCTGTCCTCAAGGTCCGAAATTCTATCTTCAGCTTCATTTAAACAGTTTTGTTAGCTTTCAGTAGAAGTTTTTGTTTCTTGGATATCTCTTTGAATTTGTTTCATAGATTCTGCTTGTTTTCTATATTGTTCATTGAAGATTTAATCAATTTCCTGTGTTCCTGTATTTTTTTTTATCTATTTCTTCTCTCACTATGCTGATCAGCTCCTTTACTAAGGTTATTATTTCTGTCTTTACATGAGAAATTATTTATAATTTGATTTCCTCTATAGCCTCATGGATTTGTTTCTTTATTCACTTGCTATCTTTTTGGAGATTTCTGGGGTATGACTTTTAAAGTCCTCTGTTTCAATGTCACTTGTGCTTGCTCCTGATGGGCTAGATGTTTGAGATTGTATTTTGCTTTTTCATTTTGTTGTTTTCACCCTTTGGGAAATTATTTGGTCTTTCAATACCAATAGTCTCTGTTGGTAGTATGGATCTTAGTGTTCTTCTGTGTGGTTAATGTTTGTCTGATTGCTAAGTACCACAGTGAAGAGGAGAGCCAGTTGACTGATTCTGCAGGGTCTGTTGGGTGAGTCCTATATTCTTCCTGGTCTGACAAGCCTAGGAGTATTGATGTAGGTCAACTTTTAGCTCCTGCTGTTATTTTATCTTCAGGTTATTCCAGGTCACCAAATCTCCCTATCTATAGTGTGTGTGTCGCCTGAGGCCCTACTGTGTCCCTATTGTGTGTCATAAGCCCTTTTGATTTTCTCCAATTCAAGAGAGTCATTATTGGCACACAGCTCACCCTGCCTGATGTTCTCCATGTGCAGGAATGATTCACCCACACTCTTTCCAGGCTCACCAAGATCTTACAGTTAGTTGGAGGGAGCTTTACTACTGCCCCCATTTACACACTGTACACCTCTATTTTAGGGACATACTCATCACACTGACTGGAGTCTCCTGAAATTCTCTGTTTGGGTGAGGCAGTTAATGCATTTCCCATCAAACTAGCATGGTTAATCCACTGTAGTCCCAGGTTCTTGGAGAAAGGTGGGTGCTGAAGATCAACAGCAATATTATATCCAGGAGGTAGGGAGTGTCCCCGAGGGGCCAGCAGGTGTTCTGGGTCCGGGCATCTGCCGGGTGCATGGGAAGTGCAGTGCAGCATTGTACACGGTCCTGGGCTGGTGGTGTCAGTCAGGGTGTTCACGGGGCACCTCTTTAGATTTTAAGGGAAAATACCTAGAAAGAGAGTAGCTGGGTCATATAGAATTTCTAACTTTAGTTCTTTGAAGAATCTCCATCTTGATTTCCATAATAGTTTTACTAGTTTACATTCCCACCAACAAATAAGGGTTCCTTTCTCAGTCCAGCAATACCAATATTTCTCATTTTTTGACTTCATGATGATTGTCATTCTTTCTAGTGTAAGATAAAATCTTACCTTTGTTTTAATGTGCATCTCTCTAATGACCAGAGATCTTGAACTTTTTATCATATATTTGTTGGTCATTTGTAATTCTTCCTTTCAGAAGTGTTTGTTCATTTCATTTGTTCACTTCTTGACTGGGTCTATTGTTTTATGAGGTCTAATTTTTTTAATTCTTTATAAATTTTTTTTAGTGAGAAAAATTAAATGCCTAGGAATTAACCTAGTCAAGAAAGTGAAAGATCTCTACAAAGAAAACTCTGAAAAAGGAGATTGAACAAACATCAGAACATGGCAAGGTAACCTCTGCTCCTGGATATGCAGTCAATATTGTCAAAATAGGAGACCCTTGACTTACGAACTGAATTCATTCCTGAAGACTGATTGTAATTCAAGCTTCAAAATGTGCTCAGGCTTCTCTACATAGCCTTTGGAATCTTTCCCATGTATACAGGAAGATCTCAGGATCCTTAGAAAGACATTGGCTCAGAATTTTCCAATTAAGCCCATACAGGAAATGATGTTATAATATTCCTTCCAGAAATCTTTAGGAGTTAAATCTATATGTGAGACCATCTGGAAAAACAAGTGACCAGCATTCAGGTCATAACTCAAGATCTTGTTCATAAATTAAAACTAAAATTTTGGTCCTAACCTAAGTTGTTGGTATGTCAAGCTAGTCAAAATGCAAGGATACACTGTACTTTCAAAAATGTTACACAGATTCAGTGAAATCCCAGTCAAAATTCCAACAGCATACTTTCTAGATCTAGATCTAGAGAAAACAACTCTAAAATCCTGAAACTAGAAGAGACCAAAAATAGCAAAAGAAATCTTGGGCAACAAGATCAATGAGGGAGACATCCTAATGGTTGACTTCAAGTTATATTACAAAGCAACAGCGATTAAAACAAAACAAAGCAAAACAAAACAAAAACAAAATTAAAAAACCAGCACGATACTGGTGCAAAAACAGACATGTAGATAAACAGACAGGCTACAGAAACAAAAGGGCTGAAAGTGTATGTTGGAAGAAAGCCTATTCAACAAATGCTGGGAGATCCGTTTGCAAAAGATTAAAACTAAACTCATATCTCTTACATGTACTAAACTAAAATCAGAATGGATCAAAGATCTAAACATCATAACAGGAATAGTGAACCTACTAGAAGATAAAGTAGGTAAAATACTTGAAGTCATAGGTGTGAGAAAGGATTACAATTGCATAGCAAATAACAGCTTGTTATTAACTAACAAGCTAACTACAAGGAACTACAAGGAACTAACAAGTAGGATTACATCAAATTTAAAAAGTTTCCCAGCAAAGGAATGAATAGAATGAAGAGATAACCTACAGAATGGGAAAAAAAATGTGCCCGCTAGTCCTCAAACAGAGAACTACTATCTAATCATGACTATATGTAACAGACACAGATATGAAACAACCCAGATGTCCATCAAAAAGAGAGCAGTTGAAAACTTCATGGTGCCCCCAGTCACAGAAATACTGTAGAGCTATATAAATGCACACAAAATCATCTACACAGTTAAATGCAGCAATCTCCAGAATATATTGGTAGGTGATAAAAGTGAGATGTAGAACAATGTATATATCATACTGAGTTTGTAAAAAGTGAAGAGGAAAAATAAGACCATATAACTCTAAAAGGAAAGCCTACAGAAGATAGAACACATGCTAATAAAAATGTCCCTTATGTGGCAAACAAAAGAGGCCATGTGGAATTAATTTATCTTTGAACTCAAACACCTTGGGCTTTGAACCCAGGCAGTATTTTACATCTTTAAATCCTGAAATTAAGTCAATAGATAAAACCTTAAAGATGGAAATAAATGGGATCAAATAGATTCAACAGTATATTAAATGAGAAAAATAACTACACAGTTAACACATTACTTTAGTTAATTTTTGAACTCAGTACATCATACATTATTAGCAGAATATAGTCTAAAGCCAAAAAATGCCATTTTCCACTAAAGAGAAATCAGAGTCATTTGGGGTGCAGTGGAGGGGATATTCATCCTAGACCTTGAGCAGAAAAAATATAACCAGTCACAATGTTATAAAGTGAGATAGCACTCAAATGCTAACTGGGAGTGCAACCAAAATGTGGAAAGGAACTATGAAGATTAGAATCATCATACCATTTATGACAAAAAGTATAACATTCTTAAAAATCAATTTAGCAAAAGACACATAAGCCTTCACATGAGAAACTACAACACACTGCTGAGAGAAATTAAAGATGAAAGCTGGAAAAACATTTGCCAGCTAGCCCTCAAACAGAGGACTAATATCTAATCATGACTATTTGTAACAGCCACAAATATGAAACAACCCAGATGTCTCTCAGCAGGAGAGCTGTTGAAAAGTAAATGGAGAGGTACACCAAGCCAGATGAGAAGATTAAGATGCCACTCATTTCTCTGGGACATGATCTATAGATTCAGTGTAATCCCTCACAAAATTCCAGTCAGATTGTCTTTGGAGAAACTAAAAAGTTGCTTTATGAAATTTATGTGGAAATACAAATGAACTAGAATTGACAATGCTATTTTGAAAAGAATAAAAGAATTGGAAACTTGAGTTACATGATTGAAGGCTTATCATAAAGTGATGGCAATACAGGAAGTATGATATTGACAAGAAGATGGAGAGGAGATTAACAAAAACAAACAGACCAGAACCAAATTCTCATGTGTATAGTCAGTAGATTGTGACAAAATTACTAAAGGAATTCCATGGGGAGAGAAAAATCTTTTCAAACAAGTGGTGCTGGAACAACTGGATATTTATACATTTAAAAAAATGGACATTAACACTTCACTTCCTCATACCACTCATATAATTAGATTCTTAAAAAACTAGGTTTAAATTTGAAATCCAAGAAACTTCTAGAAGAAAGTAAAAGGTAAATTTAATGACTTTAGTAAAACATTTCTTAAATAGAAGATAAATATTTGAATAAAGATAAATAATACATATCATTCTTTGACATCTAAAGATTCTCACATTTGAAAGATACTTGTAAGAATGTAACAAGTCAAATCACACAACAGAGGAAAATATCATATATTAATATATGATATCATATATCACATATTGGGTGTGATAGAGAATGAGAAACAATGTAAGTCTTTTAACATATATATTATTACCTATTATATACATATATACTGCCAAAACAGTATATTCAAAATACATGAGGAGCTTTTGAAATTAATGATAAAAAGACAAGCAACCCAAAATAAAATGAGTAAAACTTTGAGCAGATGCTTCACCAAACAAGCAAATGTGGAAAAGATGCTTAACATCAATAGTCATTAAGGAAATGAGACACTGGTACCCACCCATAGGATGGGCCAAATTAAAAAGAATGATTTCTCAGGTCTGGCAAGCACATTAGCAACTGGAATATTGTGCTGAGATGGGGAAGCCATTCTGGAAAACTGTTGGTTGTTTTCTTTAAAAGTTGAACATATACGTTCTGTGTTACTTAGCCATTTCAAAAGGAGGCATTTTCCCTGGAGAACAGAAAACATAAATCCACCCAAAAACCTGTACACGAATGCTCCTAACAGTTTTTCCTTAATTAGAAAATTCAAAAGTGGAAATAACCCAAATACTCTTCAGTGGGTGAATGGTTGAAAAAATGTGACATGCCCATACAGTGTAATACATACTACAGAGAAATAAAAAGGAACAAACTAGTGAAATGTGCAAAAGTATGGAGTCTTTCAAAAGTATTACATGGAATGAAAGAATCCAGACACAAAAGACTATGCACTATATTATTATATTTATATAAAATTCATGAAAAATCAAACAATCCATCATGACAGAAACCAGAATAGTGGTTACCCAGGAGAGAGGAGGTGATGAAAATGAATTTCAAAAGAATAGAAGGAAGTTTTTCCTGATGGAAATACTCTATATCTTGATTGTGGCATTAGTTTTATGGGTATACATCTGTTAAAGGTTTTCATGTTGTATGCCTAAAATGAATGTAGCTTATTGTACATACACATTACACCTCAATATAATTGACAGAAAATACTAACACACAGGGACAATTTAATATAACTTTTACTAGCTAAGTGGAAAAATGATTTAATTGGTAATAAAGTGTGCACCACATTTAAAAAAAAAAGAACCATAATCCAACTAAGCCTCTAGGCCTAGTGACTAATCTTCAAGGAAAACAAAGGACAGAAAAAAATTAGTTTAAGAAATAAGTGTGAAAAGTGAGGGAGATCATGTAGGATAAATGATTCTGTCTCATCAACAAATTATAGCAGAGAAAACTATGAATTGAAAGAGAATTAAGAGATTTATCAGTGAATTGCTATGTATTGACCTTACATGAATCTTGAATCAAACAAAAAACTTTAAAGTAGCTAGAACACAATTCAGAAATTCAAATCCTGAATATTTCATATTAAAGAATTACTGCTAATTTTTAAAGTGTGATAAAGATATTGCAATCATGGTTTAAAAATAATATTTTAGCTTGATACATACTGAAGTTTTTATGAATAACGACGCATCTACAAATTGTTTCAAAATATTCTATGGTGGGTGCAGGGAGAAGTATAGTTGTAACAGTGTTAAACTAAAATGGATGCATATCTTAGTTCATTTACTCCTCACAGCACACTATAAAAGTGTAATAGGTTTCCTAGTTCACTTCCAGGAGCACCAGATCAATTGGTTAACACTAAAGGTTTGTGGAAATCAAAGAATTCTGATAGAGTCTTTGGCACTGCTCTTCAGCCCAGTCACTATATCCACCTACCTTTGTGTTATGGTTTAGAACAGAAATGTCCCCCAAAGCTTCATGTACTCATAGCTGGGGCTTTTGGAAGGTGACTGAATTATAGAGTCTTCCAGCTGACTTGTTAGAAGGCAGGATCTGGTTGGAAGAAGTAGGTAACTGAGAGAGTGATCTCAAAGGGTTTAGCTCCTCCCAGCTCTTTCTTTGACTCCTTCCTGCTATCATGCCATGAGCTTTGTCTCCTCTGCCATGCACCTCTGCCTTGCTGCCCAGTCTTGGAGCCACCTGACTATGGACTGAAACATTTGCAAAATGTGAGCCAAAACAACCTTTCCTTTTTTAAGCAGTGGTATTAGGTATTTTGCCTCAGCAGTGAGAAGCAAGACACAGGAAGCTGATTGCCATCTCCTTGCCATGCAGGATCCAATTACTCCCTTTGCATTTAGGTTTCCCAAAGAGGGATCACAGAACTCTTCAGGAATACTTAAGAATTTATGTCTCACAATTGTGGTGAAAGGTTAGTCTTCTAGGACCTCTCAATGTGAGTTAACAGGTCTCAAATAACAAAACCACTCCCTCTAAGCCAGGAATCCCTCCCTCTATAGTAAACCCAAGTAGGTATGGCCTTTCTGATTTGCTCTTTGTGGGGCACCTCTCACCACATGTTCCAACCACCCAATCAAACAAATGAGCCCTTTCTAACTCCCCAGATTGCAACATTAAATGCAGAATCTCTGTGTAGTGAGACTGAGTTGAATTCATACCAAATTCAACCTGATCCAATGTCATACTCGCTTCTCACCTTCTGTGATCAGATAGCCTGTGAGAGAATCCAGAAAGAGGCACACATCAGGATCAGATAAGATATGGGAGAATTTGGAAAGAGGTACACAATATTGGAGAACAACAACAACAAAAAAACTATGAAATGAAAGTAGGCTCCTTCTACTGGCATCTCCACTGGCTTACTCAAAATGAGCATCTGGCTTGGAGAGGTTTGAGTGTGCTCACAGCTTGCCCAGCTGGCCTGCAGAAGACCTTGCAAAGGAATCTGACCAGGGAAATCCATGTTCTCTCTCATTTTGGGGCTGGGTGCTTCTTCACCCTTTTCCCTCTACAGAAGATAAAATCCCACCAGCTACCAGACTGTTCAACGAGGAATGACCTATGAATGACAATAAGCCAGTGACCTTGTTTACCCTGGGGATTTAGGAAAACTGCTCTAGGTAGAGAGAAGGGAGTCTACCCCTGAATCATCAGGTAGCAGTGCCCATTCTTCTTGAAACTTCCTGTCTCCACTAGATATTAGTCTTTCAAGGACAAGAACTGTGTTTCTTCTCTATAATCCACAGGTTCCATAACCATACGAAATGAATTGGATTAAGTAAAAACAGAGCACTTGTGTGTATCATATGTGGGAGGGCTGGGGACTAAAGTCAGGGGCACTGCTACACACCTGAGTCCTTTTTAAACATGTTTAAATTTTAAGACAGAGTCTTGACATTTTCTGCTGGTGAGGATACAGTGTCATGGACTGTTCTGTCTGTGACAGAGTAAAATGATACCACACCTTTAGAAGAAATTTGGCAATTTGTATAAAAACTTTATGATGTACATGCTCTGATTCAATAACCCTACTTGAAATTTGATGCAAGGTAATTCTAAATGGGTAGTGATGGTAATAAATGCATAGGACAAACATCACAGCATTACTTATAATTAACAAAAATTAAATATAATTTAAATGTTAAACAGTGTGGGAAGGGTTGAATGAACTCTTAAGCAGTCTTGGAAATTGAACCTTTGTGTGTATGTATGTGTAAATGCTTGTGTATGTGTGTGCTAATCCAAGCAACAAGGAAAAAATGTAAGAGAAATATTCCAAAGTAGGGTTACATTTTCTGTTGGGGTCATGAGATTTTGGATGATTCTATTTATTATTTGCAACTCTAATTGTTATGAGATTCATATTCTAAACTATACACAATATATTTAGAAAAGGTGATGGGGAGGGGAAGAAAAGAAAAGGGAGAGAGGGAAGGAGGGAAGAAGAGAGCTAGAGAAAGAAGATAGAAATCTAAGCCATCGCAAACCCAAATCCATCATTTCCCCAGCTATTTTAGAAATTTATGGGACACAATGTCAAATAAGAGAAAGTGTGGCCTGGGTGAATCGCCTGTGCTTCACATTTTTAGGTGCGTTTGTTTTATATAACCTTTCTTTGGGGCACAGTAATGCTCACCCTGTCAGAAAATGTCCCACTTCTTGTTCAGGCCATTCTATTTATTACACACAGAGCTGCTTGCTGTGTGAGATACTGAAGGGACTGTATTTTAGAAGCACTTATAACATTTTAAATAATTCCATTGTTTATTTCTCTTTTTTTTGGAGTGTTTTTTTTAGAGAATGTGTTTGAAATATGAGGTAAGAAACTTTGAAGATGAGAAATTATTAGAACAGCTGTTCTTGCTTCCAACGGAGGGCAGTTCTTGCTTAGTCAGCCCCACCAGTTGTTCTCTCCTCCCACTGCCCCAACCTCCAGGATATGAGCACTGGGCACCATGGCATGGGTTCTCTGAAACCTCAACCCATTCGTGGGCTTTGGGTCTGGTGAATGTGCTCCCTCCTTCACACCATGCAAGTCCATGTTGGTGACTGCGTGTATAGGGTCCAACTAGCCATCAAATCAAATGCACACACACAGAATGCTTGGTGCCTTCACATTGTTAAAAATCATTGTTTCTATTATCTATCATATACAAACATAAAATAAGCACGTTTGAAATACACTAAATAAAATTTAACTTATGGTCAGCTTTCAGAGTTGAAGCTTGATAAACTATTATCCATCTTGATTTTTTAAATAATATACCTGGATTCTGATGCTATAAATATAAACTCAAAAATTCTGGAATAAGGGAGAGGGAGAGAGACAGAGACTGATTTTTGGTAAAAGCTTAAAAATAATCTTGGGTTGGGGATGTGGCTTAGTGGTAGAGTTTTTGCCTTGTATGTATGAAGTCCTAGGTTTGACAACCAAATCCCCCACACAAAACAAACAAATAAACAAAAATATCATATGTCTTTCTCACTCCTCCAATCAGTGAACCATATGAAAAAATATGCTTTGCTAGATATAAATCCACCCTAAAATATATAGAAACATGTTCAAATAAGACTCTAGAAGTAAATCTGACTAGTGAAAACAGAATGCTTATATAAAATATTCAAACATGAAGGGATACCCCTTTTTATACCAGTTGTGTGTAATGATCTTTGATTGTTGTTTTGATTGCCTGAAACTATAGCTATTTCTCAGAATGAGCTTTGAATTTAAATTTTGTTTAGAGACAAACATATAGAGCATGTCAAAAATATGCCGTATAGTAAACTTATATATTGCCATAAACTAGCATCTTACATTTGAAGCTAAACTTGCCCTTTTTATGTCTTTTATTTTTTGTAATATCTGATCCAAAGGATTCAAGTTAAGCAGTCACAGTTAAAGTCATCAATCCTAATGTTACAAATCTCTACAAGTCAGGAATTTACTGTGCTGGGCTCTGGGTGCAGATGGGGTACAGGGTGAGTGAGACACAAGACACAGCTTCAGCTTCTGGATTTCAGCACCTTTCATCTCCTTCCAGTTGAATTCTCATCCTCCACTTAGTGAAGGGTTTTTCAAGCTCTTTCCTTGGATCACACACTGCTGTGGTACTTCAATTATAAAGGGGACTGAAACTGCCACTCTGCCCTTCCCTTCTTAGCTTCCACTAGACATCTATTAACAGTGAATTTACAACACTACATATGGTGCAGAGTTTCAGTTTGGCAGGATGAAAATATTCAGGAGATCCACTGCACAACAGTGTGAATACAACACTACTGAACTGTGCACTTGAAAATAGTTCAGGTGGCATTTTTATATTAGGTGTTTTTTAACCACAATTTTAGAAATACTAAAGAAATACGATGGCATAAAAATGACATGTAAAATCTTTTCCACATTCCTCTCTCTAGACCAGGGACTCAACTCTCCTTCCCTTTGAATGAGGACCATAGAGTAGTCATGCTTAATGTGTATAATGTGGTGGGTGTGATGCTCTGTCACGTACAAGCATAGATCACCCAGATTACACCTGCCCAGCTCACTAGACCTGGTGACTTGCTGTGCCAGTGTCCATCAGCCCTATGGAGAGGTTCCTGACAACAGTAGCACAGGTCTCCCACCAGCACCAATACTGATCTGCCTGCCTTGTGAGTACATCTTCCAGGAAGTTAAGCTTGCAGTCCTGTATCAGCTGCAAATGGCTGCAGCCTCATCCAGCTTCCCTAATCACAGCAGAAAGCCCCTGCAGGCACAATCCACTGATTACTGAATTCCTCTTGCAGTGAAGACAATAAGACATTGAATCTTGAGGTGGCATTTTATGTAGCAGATAACCTATGTGGGCAAGCTACTGGCAAGAGAGGAGGGTCTTTGTCATTGACCAGATGTAGGTTCAATTTCTTTTTTATGATATCACCCACAGTCCTTTCCAAACCTTGCAGCTCTCCTTTTTAAAATGGCAGAACTGCTGGTTATAGTAAACAGAATGACAACTGTGAAATACAGAGTACAAGCAGAAGCTGAGTAAATAGTGGCTATTATTATTATTATGTGATTTCTAAAGATGAGAAATCATATTTAACTCATCTCAGCCCAAAGCCGATGTAGTCCTTGTCATAGTATTTAATAATAGTCTAAGATAAAAAATTCACCTTGTCCATTTGTGGAGCCCTAGACACTAGAATGGAAGAGATACTAGAGCTCCACTTGTCCAGTGCCTTTACCTAGAACATATGTAAACTAAAAACTAGTTTGTCAAACAATTTGCCTCAGACCCAGAGTAAACCAGCATAGAGACCTGCCTAAAGGCTCAATGCATATGGATAATTTCATATGTCAGACTGTTTTGCTGCATTTTTCTGATGGGAATTCCACAAGCAGTGGACTGGGAGCCTATTTTAAAATTTTTTTAGGTTATTCAAAGAAAGAAAGAAAAGAAAATTTAAAAAAACAATATAGAAAAAAGGAGAAAAAAGTAGAATACAGAATTTTAAAAAATTAACATCATAAAAATTGCTAGTTGACCATCCCTCCCAGCAGTTAGGACCCCACCCAGCTTTCTGAACAACTGTAGGAGGCATGAGAGACCCCATGGGCCTGATTAGGCCATGCCTAGCCACCTCCATTGAGCCCTGGAAGGTAAGGGTGTGCATGGGGTGATTTGGACCATTGCTCCCAGTGGTTAGGACACTGCCCAGCATCCTAGACCACCTGAGGATGCTTGGGAGGTCCCTGTAGGCCTGACTGGGCCATGCACAGCAACTTCCAATCAGTCCTGGGGAGCTGTGGGAGCGTGAGGTCATTTGTGCCATGCCCGCAGGAAGCTTTGAAACATCTGAAACATCGCTTGAAATCCAGAAATATAAGAAAATGACAAAATGAAATACCAAAATGCAATTTCAAACCTCCAGCTCATCCAAAACAAACCTAGGAACCATGTACATACAAGAAAATATAAGCCATACACCTGAAATGCCTGAAATTATATCAACTGAAATAAAGAAACAACTCTGGGAAGCTATAAAAGAACTCAGATCAGAAATAATCTCCCAGGTAAAAGGAGAAATGATAAATGTAATGAAAAAAATGCTAAACCCATCTAAAGAATACATAACTAAAAAAATTAGAGGAACAATGCAAACAGATGGAAACCCTGAATGAAAAATGTAAGAAATAAACAGATGCATGAAGCAGATTCAAAGAGTTATACAGGATATCAAAAATTCCATTGAAATCTGGCAAAACTGCCTCAATGAAAGTGAAGATAGAATTTCACACCTCAAGGACAAGATTTAAGCTAGTGAACAGGAAAGGAAATATCTTTTAAAAATAACAAGGAATCAGGAAATTGTTATTGTTATTCAACAGCTGCAAGATGATGCAAAGAAAAACAACATAAGATTAATAGGGATAAAAAAAAGAAGGGGACAACACAAATGATATCAAGAGGCTATTTACACATGGCTGCTCCAGCGGAAGAACCATCAGTATCTCCTGAGATCCACATCATTGGGAAAGCAACCAGCCAGCTCACTGCTCTAGTAAGTGGCTGTGAACCTACCAGTACATGGGCTAAGAATCAAACATCCATCCCCCATTCCCCCATTAGTAAGTGGGAGCCAGAGATCTGAGTATCTCTTGTGAGTTTGACTATATGCAATAGAGCAAATAAGGGGGGATTTCCTTTTACCATCTCTTTGAAGGCAAATATTTTTATCATTGTTTTGCTCTATTCTGATTAAAGGTATTGCTCTATTCAATATTCTGTTTTTATAAGTTTGGTATTTCCTTTGATTTTGCTGTACCTAATTGAAAGAACAGCTACTGTGAAGAAAAAAAATATACTATTGCATCTATTACCATTATCCTGGTAACCTGCTGTGAAGTTCTGTACCAATTTCACTACACTGGCTCAATTGGCTTTGTTCTGTCTTTTTCTGCTGTCTTTTACTACTTTCAAAATAAAAAAGAGGCTATTTACAGAACTAATAGCTGAAAATTTCCCAAGCATGAGAATGGAAACCAACACATAGATCAGTGAAGCATATGGAACTCCAAATTGCCATAACCAAAATAAAACTACACCCAGACATATAATAATCAACATCCCAGAAATCCAACATAAGAACAGAATATTAAAAGCTGTTAGAGAGAAAAGACAGATCACCGTAAAGGAAAACCTATCAGAATCACAGCAGACTTCTCAACACAAACAATGAAGTCAAGAAAAGCATGGGGTGAAGTGTTTCAGATCCTAAAGGAAAATGACTTCCAACCTAGACTGATGTACCGTGTAAAACTGTCCTTCAAAATGGATGGAGAAATAAGATACTTCCATGACAAAGAACAGCTGAAGAACTTCATGACCACCAAACCAACTCTACAAAGAATGCTAAAAGACATTCTAGATATACATAGGAAAAAAATCACTAAGCAAGGCAGACAATTAAACAGAGTGGAAAGATAAAGAAGCAACAGCAGAAAGATAACATGTCAAAAATAAACCAATATATATATATATATATATATATATATATATGCTATAGCCATTAATGTAAATGGCCTCAATTAACCAATTAAAAGAAACAGACTGGTAGAATACATAAAATTCATAAGCCCCTAACCAACCTTATTTTAAAAAGGAAAGAAAAAAAAGGAAAGAAAAAACTCAAATTCATGCAATAGGGAATGAAAAGGATAAAATCACTACAGACTCTGTGGAAATACAGAAGATCATCAACACCTATTTTAAAAACCTCTACTCTCATGGATTCAATAACACAGAAGAAATGGACAGATTCTTAGAAACATATGAACCACCAAAGCTGGATCAAGAAGATGTAAAGCTACTGAATAACCCAATTTCTATTAATGAAATTGAAAATGTAGTTAAATCCTTACCAACAAAGAAGAGCCCAGGCTTAGACAGATTCACTACAGAATTCTACAAGAAATTCAAAGAAGACTTAATACCAACACTCTTAAAACTCTTCAATGAAATTGAAAGATAAGCAATTCTTCTTAATTCATTCATGGAAGCAAATATCACACTAGAACCAAAACCTGAGAAAGACCCAACTAAGAAAGGGAACTACAGGCCAATCTCCATCACGAACACAGAAGCAAAAATTCTCAATAAAATATTGGCAAACAGAATGCAGCAAATCATCAAGAAGATTATACACCATGACCAAGTAGTATTCATCTCAGGAATGCAGGGATGGTTCAACATACACAAATCAATAAATGTAATCCATCATATCAATAGAACCAAAAGTAAGAATCACATGATCATTTCTATAATGCAGAAAAAGCTTTTGATAAGGTCCAACACTTATTCATGATGAGAACCTTACAGAGAATTGGAATAGATTGTCCTTAACTCAATATGATAAAGGCTATCTATTACAAAGCAACAGCCAACTTCATATTAAATGGTCAAAAAGTGAAAGCTTTTACCCTAAAATCAGGCACAACACAAGGATGTCTATTATCAACACTCCTATTCAACATAGTGCTGGAAATACTAGCCAAATCAATTAGACAAGAGAGAGAAATAAAAGGAGTTAGGATAGGAAAAAAAGAAGTTAAATTATCATTATTTGCAGATGACATGATACTCTACAAAGAAGACCCCCAAAACTCCATTGAAGGACTCCTAGATATAATAAATAAGTTTAGTAATGTAGCTGGATACAAAGTCAACACTCAATAATCAATAGCATTCCTATACACTGACAACAAAATCACTGAAAGAGAAATAAGAAAAGCCACACCTTTCACAATCGCATCCAAAAAAAAGAAAATACTTAGGAACCAATCTAATAAAAGAAATAAAAGATCTATTCAGAGAAAATTATGATACTCTGAAAAAAGAAATTGAAGATAACCTCAGAAAATGGAAAGACATACCTTGTTCATGGATGGGAAGAATAAATATTGTCAAAATGGCCATTTTCTCTCAAAATTGTTATACAGATTCAATGCAATCCCAATGAAAATACCACTAATATACCTCATAGATCTAGAGAAATCACTCCTAAAATTCATCTGGAAGCAGAAGAGACCTAGAATAGCAAAGGCAATTCTAAGCAATAAAGGCAAGGCAGCAGACATTACAATCCCTGTCTTGAAGTTATACTACAAAGCTACTGTAATAAAATCAACATGGTACTGGAATGAAAACAGACCTGAAGATCAATGGAATAGATTAGAAGATACAACTACAACTACAAACACACTCAGCAACATTATCTTTGATAAAGGGGCCAAACAGCACCATTAATAAATGGTTCTGGAAAAACTGGCTTTCCATATGCCAAAAACTAAAACTATAGTTTTTGTTATACACTTGGACGTGGTGTATAATTTTCTTTATGATTTGCTGTATTCTATTTGTCAATATCTTATTGAGAATCATTGTATCAATGTTCCTTCATGAGATTGGTCTATAGTTCTCCCTTTTGGTTGGGTCTTTTTCTAGTTTTGGTATCAGAGTGATTCTTGCCTCCAAGAATGAGTTAGGGAGGACTGCTTCTCTTTCAATTTCATTGAAGAGTTTAAGGACTATTGGCATTAAAATCTTGTCTAAATTTCTTACAGAATTCGTCCATGAATCCATCAGGACATGGGCTTTTCTTTGTTGGTAAGTTTTTAATCACATTTTCAATTTCAGTAGCTGATATTGGGTTATTCAAAATTGTTATATCTTCTTGGTTGAGCTTTGGTAGTTCATATGTTCCTAGAAATATGTCCATTTACTCTGTGTTTTTCACTCTATGTGAGTAGAAATTTTCAAAGTAAGTGTTCATGATCTTTTGAATTTCCATGGGCTCTGTAGTAATTTCCTTTTCATTCTTTATTGCATGGATTTGAGTTTTTTCTTTCTTTTTCTTGATAAGGTTAGCTAGAGGTTTGTCAATTTTGTTTATACTCTCAAACAACCAGCTCTTTGATTCATCCATTCTTTGTATTTTTTTAGTATTAATTGCATTAATTTCTGCTCTCTTCTATGAGTTTTGGGTTTGACTTGTTCTTCCTTTCTAGAAGCTTGAGATGTAGCATTGGGTTATTTATTTGTGTTTGTTCCATTTTCTTCACGTGACTATTTACTGTTACATATTTCTCTCTTAGGACTGCTTTCATTGCATCCCATAGGTTACAGTATATTGTATCTGCATTTTCATTGTATTGTAAATATTGTTTTATTTCTTCCTTAATTTCGTCTGTAACCCACTGGTTATTCAGTAGGTTGTTACACAATTTCCATGTATTTATGTAGGGTTTTGAAGGGTTTTTTGCTAGTAATTTCCAATTTTAGTGTGCTATGATCAGATATTATGCATGGGATAATTTTGTTCCCTTTGCATTTAGTTAAGAATACTTTACAGGTTAATATGTGGTCAATTTTGGAGAATGTCCAATGTGCAGCTAAGAATTCTGATGTGGTTGGGTGGAACACTCTAAACATCTACTAAGTCCATTTGCTCACAGGTATGATTCAGTTCTGTTATTTCTTTGCTGACGTTTTTTCTATTTGTTCTATCTCTTTGTGACAGTGGTGCATTAAAGAATTAAAGAATTGTGTTCTTGTCTATTTGGTCTTTCATGCCCATTAGTAAATGTCTTATATAGTTGTTAGTTCTTCCTCTTGTAGTTTTCCACTTACAAGTATGTAGTGGCCTTCTTTATCTCTTTTAATAATTTTAGGTTTGAAGTTCACTTTATCTGCAAACAGAATAGCTATGCCTGCTTTTTTCTGGGTTCCTGTTATGTGGAATACTGTTTTCCATCCTTTGACTTTTAATCTATGAGTTTCTTTTTGAGTCAGATGTGTTTCTGGTGGGCAGTGTATTGTGGGATCCTGTTTCTTGATCCATTCTATCAACCTATTTCTTTTGATAGGTGAATTGAACCCATTTACCTTTATGGATATCACTGATATGTACTGGCTTGACTTGCCATGTTGTGTTACTATTGCTGGTTTCTTGCTTTTCTCCCTTATTTAACTTCTTGTCCAGCCTGGTGGTTTTTTTCTGTTGTTGTCTGGAGATTGTGGTCATTTTTATCTCTATCCAGTATGTCTCTTAATACTCTTTCTAGGGTTGGTTTAGTGGACATGAATTTCTCCAGTTGTTCATTTTCATGGAAGTATTTTGTTTCTCCATTAAATTTGAAAGACAGTTTTGCTGGGTACATCAGTCTGGGTTGAAAGTTGTGTTCTTTTAGGGCTTGAAATACTTCAAGCTCATCTCAACTTGAAGATCAGTGCTGAAAAGTCTGCTGTGATTCTAATAGGCTTTCCTTGATAGGTGAGTTGTGTCTTTTCTCTAATAGCTTTTAGTATTCTGTTTTTATGCTGTATGTCAGGGATCTTAATTATTACATATCTGGGTGTAGATTTATGTTGGTTTTGACTGTTTGGCATTCTGTATGCCCCACTTATTTGTATATCAGATGTTTTCCCTGTGTGCACGAAATTTTCTGCTATTACTTCTGTGAATAGTTTAGTTATATCATTTTCATTGACTCCTGCCTCTTCACTGATGCCTGTTATTCTTATGTTGTTTCTGTTGGCATCATCTGGAAGCTGCTGCATTGTAATTTAATGCTGCTTTGTTGTTTTTGTAAGTTATACCTTTTCATGATCACTATCTGTGATCCTGTCCTCAAGGTCTGAAATTCTATCCTCTGTTTCATTTAAATGGTTTTGCCAGCTTTCAACAGAATTTTTTGTTTCTTGGATATCTCTTTGAATTCGTTTCATGGATTCTGCTCATTTTCATCATTGTTCATTCAAAGTTGCAATCAATTTCCCATGGGGGGCCTATTTATTATTCCCACAAACCACCCCCTACCAAATGCCTTCAAATGCACTATTCCACATGGGGTACTGGAACTGAACCTACACACAGCTTCACAGTTGACCTGATGTGGCCACAAGTGACCCAAGGGAGGTTACACAACCCTGAGTCTCTGCCTGGCCATGTGCTGTATAAATGGAATCAAACTCTAACAAGGTATTCATTCCCTTTGCCTCACTACTGTCCCCTCAACCAAGAGCACAAAAGAAGTCACACAATGACTGGCACATGTCCACACCCTTGACCAACTGCCCACAGACTCTTCTGGAAAGTTCTGGTTAACAAAATGTGGATCAAGAGCATGATGAAACTATGATTTGTGAATGCTTTTGAAGAAATCAGAAAATTTAATTAAACCCATTATTTCTAAAATTGAAAATCAACTCATTGAAAGTATTTTTGGAATTTGGTATCTTTTAGGTTTTTACTTCTAAAGGATTTGAATATGATTTCTTTTTTAAAATTTATTTAAAGAGAAACAAAAGCATGTAAAGAGTAGAGGTAATACAGAATTCCAAAAAAAAGATAAACAATAAGAAATCACTAGTTAATAAATTACATATTGTCCTCTTAGAAATAGTTGTTCAAGTAACAAAATGAAAGCATACAAAGTAGATAGTCAAACAGTGAGAGTGTAAACAGCTATGCATGCATGAATCTCTGCATGTATTTCTGTATTTTCTGTATTAGAGGAGAAACAAAACTTAACAAGACAAAACAAAACAAATTTCTATAAAAACATGAAACCAAAAAGTCATATAAAATCACAGTACAAGGTGATCTACAACGATTGCTGTGTTGTTTCTTATTATCTTCAATAGAATTGTCTATATCATCAGGCATAATTGAATATAGCAGTATAATTGAGTATAGCAGTAAACAACAATATTATTATAAAATAAAACATGGTAGACAGTATAAAACTTCAAAGGCAGGTAATAATCAAACCAGAATGGATATTCTAGTGAATCTTGTCATCTTAAGTGCAGTTGCCTATACTCTCAGACTTGATACTATCAATCATAACAGCTTTGAATAAAATCTATCAATACAAAACAGTGATCTAACAAACCAGATTTGATTATGATCAGTCATGGTAAAACACTGTAGGTTTTACAGAGCTTTAGATTAAGTTAATAGGAAATTAAGGATGATTACCATACTATATCCTGTTATTTTTGGGATAACTGTCTGTGCCCTCAAATCTAGTACAGATAGAATGACTGGAACAGAATATAACACATCTAAGCAGAGTAGTGTGAGTAATGTGGGTTTTAAATCCTGGTGCATTGTTAACAATATAGTATATCAAGGCCATCTATGTTAGCAATTCTAGTTATTCTTCTCTGCCTCATTTCTGCTATGCTATTTTTCTGCCTTTGTTTGTCTACTTTTCTCCTTCATTCTACTGCCTGCCCTGTTCATTGAGACCTTTCTGCCACTGTTCCTAAAATCCTGGTATTTTTTTCTTCTCTCTCTATAATGTCCTTCAGTATTCTCTTTAGGGTTGGATTGGTGGTCACAAACTCCCCCAGTTCCTCTTTGTCATGGAAGCATCATGTTTCTCCATTAATTTCTAGTGACAGTTTTGCAGGGTACATCAATCTGGGCTGGAGGTTAGTTTCTTTCAGGGCTTGAAAGACTGTACTCCAAGCTCTTCTTGATCTGATGGTCTGTGTCGAGAAGTCTGCCGTAATCTTGATGGGCTTACTTTTATAGGTAATCTGTTTCTTTTCTCTGATGGCCTTTAATATTCTGTTTTTATATTGAATTTCTCATATCTTGATTATTAAATGTCTAGGTGTAGCTCTGTTTTGGTTGTAGGTGGCTGGAGTTCGGTATGCCTCACGCAACCAAATGTCATTTTCTTTTCCCATGCTTGGGAAGTTTTCCTTAATTATTTCCGTGAATAGCTTTTGTAATTCGCCTGTATGTATTCCTGCTTCTTCATTCATGTTTCTTATTCTTAAATTGTGGATTCTCTTGTCATCTTCTAACATTTGTATTGTTGCTGCCTGTTTCCTTGTTATTTTTAAGAGAACTTTCCTTTCATGATCACACACTGCAAACTTGTCTTCAAGTTTTGATAGTCTATCCTTAGTTTCTTTTAAGGAGTTTTGCCAGGTTTCAATGGAGTTTTTAATTTCCTGGTAATCTCTTTGAATCTGCTTCATGTATTCTATATTTTCTTTATATTCTTTATTGAATGTTTCTCTCCTTTTTTTGTGTTTCTCCCTGCTTTCATCTGTATCATCCTGAGAGATGCTTCCTGAGAGCATTTCTTTCATTACTCTACTCATATCCTGCTTTACCTGATTTAATATTTCAGATTTGAGCTCATCTACAAGGTCCCAAAGATATCTCTTAATGTCCATTGAAGCTGTGCCTGATGTTGCATGTTTGCCACCCTCAGTCTCCCTTGTTTTTCCTTCTCCTGGATCAGTGCTCTCAGGATTCTGGGCTGGGGGCCTCCTCCTGCCTGTCTCTCCTGTCATGGCCCTGTCTTCCTCCACACAGGTTACAGTGCAGGTCCCATCCCCCTTCCCTGTTGGCCATGTTTCCTCTGAAGCATGCTGGCAAGGGAGCTCTGCCCTCTCCTCCCTGCTTTTGTCACTGAGGTGCAAGCAATGGCTATATTTGCCTGCTCCTCCCCACTGGGCCAGCCAAATTTCAGATGCCTTGATGTGGTCAGTACTTGCTAGGTGCAGGGAATCAATTTGGGATGGCTCATTGGCCCCCAGCCGGGGGCATGGCCCAGTCCAAGCAAATCCCAGGAATATGCTCTTGGGAGAAAGGAACCAACTAAAGTCCCTGTCACTCCCAGTTTAGGCTCCTGTGGCCCAATTCCAACATGTCGCCCATTTGGTTGCACCCTACTGTGTGTGGTGGGGGTTTCATCCCCAGCACTGACCATGGAACAATGAAGGTCCCTTCACTGGCTCCACTCTCCGCTCTCTGTTGGGCTCATCAACCCTCGACTTCAGTGCTGCTGAGCTTCCTGTGAGTGGTGGTGGGAATGAGTTTGGGCAGCTCTGCCAGCTGGCATGAATTCAAGTTGGTTCAAACTTGGTGGGTCACCACGAAAACACTGTGTCCCATAATTTTTAGCTGTTTCAGCTGTAGTCCCAAAGTATTTGATGAGCTTTTTTATGTTTTAATTTCTTCCTGTGTCAAGAGGATCCATCTCCCTCTGTCTGGGTCTCTTCAGGGTGTTTTATTCTGGCAAATGAGTTGCTTCTCCTGGGAGGCTTTGTATTTTGTTGCTCACTGATCAGCCATCTTGTCTGCAGACCTGAATATGATTTCTTACCTTTTTCTTCCCCCTTCCTTCCCCTGTTCCTCTCTTCTTTTTGTTCTTCCTTTTTTTGTCATGCCTTGGTTTTACAACCACTAATTTTTACTTGAATATTGATTTTATCTGATTATTAATTCACTCATATTTCTCACACACTCATGGGTATGGAAGGCAGTTTTTATTTATTTTATTTTATTTTTTGTTTCTTTATTTTCTTACTGGAGTACATCCTCTAAAAGTATTTCCAAAGATCTTTAAGAAATAAACTTTCTGGACCATATATATCTGCAACTATATTTTTAGGGCTTCCATTGACGTTTTAACTTAATACTACATGATCAAACATATGGTGAATGTTTAACATTTAAAAATATTGTTCCATAAATGACATATTGCCAGTAGTCCCCTTTGCTTCAAATGCACTTATCCCATCATTCTTGCCACTTCCTGAAGCTGTTTTGGAAGCTCTCGTTGATGTTTTTAGTTGTTGTGTTGTTGTACTTATTTATTCAAAATAGATAACTTTGTAATTATGCTGACTTTGGGGAACACTGGGAGTCACACCATGTCAGATGCAGTGAATACAGTAGGTGAGGTAAACATAATGTAATGTTTTTATAAGCCTGTTTTCACTGGGCAGCAGGGTGCAGCAGCATTCACTGTATATTTCAACAAGCCTTGCAAAGATACTATATGTCTTATTGCAATAAATTTCATTTAAACATTAACCACATATTTAGATCACACCTTGCAGCAACTGTGAGGCATGTTCTTATTTCTAGGACTGCTCTTGAGGAACTAGAATCAAGCCAATCCTTATTGTCTTGTGGGGGGTCAGTTCTTTCTATCTAGAGACCTTTAGAAAATTCTTTGTCTTCAATGAATTAATTTACACATGTGAGGAGGTTTTTTTCACAGCTTGAATTTCATAAGATTTTATATCTGAAATTTTAAACATTTAAAGTCTTAGAAAATTTTGCACTTCTCAATGTGTATTTTCTTTTTTCTGGAAAACATATACATACATACTATTCTTTTTGCATAACCACTTTCTTACTATGCACACACATCCTGTTTGTCTCAACATTTCTGACATATTTTTCATCTTTTTATTTCTTTCTGATGCTTTCAGGGGATTTTCTTAATCCAAATTTCTAGATTACTAATATATATCTTTTTTTTACTGTGCCTACACTTTCTTTAATTTTCCTTTGTTATTTATTTTAGCTATTATACTTTTGTGCAGAATATTTCCATTTGGTTCTATTTGTTTCTTTTCCTTGTCACTGATATGCTCTTTAAATCTCATCACATTTATTTCAAACTCTGAATTGTTCTGCCCCATTTATTCTATTCTGTGCAGTGTACTTTGTGAAACTTTGTTATTCTTATCTCTTTTCCTTCCTTTTTCCTTTGATGATCTCCTTAGGCATCTGGCCAATTTTATCTTCCAAGATATTTTTCCCTTGGAGATATCAACTTCTTAGGTCAATTTTATGCTGGGGTATGAGGCCAAGGTCATAGTCTGCCCTGCTCTGGACGGACTAAGGAAGGCAAGATACCCAAAGAAGTGAACCCATAAGGACACAATCTAACCTTGATGCTAACACTGCCCCTTCCAGGAGCCCTCAACACTCAAGTTCCCACTTACTTCTATCCAAGTACTAGTACTTTTTGAGAAAGAGATGCCACTTCTATTTTAGTCACTCATCCCTACAGGGGACCAGAACACCTCCACTTTCCATAAAGGGTTCTTCTCACTCCAATATTTGTCTCTTACTCTCATTCCCATGGGATTGGGCTGTTGCTACTGTTTTTCTGTGCTGCAATGGTGATGTGGAAGACAAAAGCCAATGTAGGCCAGTTCTTCAAAGGGGAATCAAACCCCTAACTACCCTTCCCAGCCTATACTTCTCCACCCATCTAACCATATGCTTCTCATCTGTTTGCTGTTACTTTTTTCCTTGCAACAGGTCACATCACAATGTGGTTTCCCAAGGATCCTTTCAAGGTTTATTTTTATTTTCCAAAAAGATATACTTAGCTTCCTTCTTCAGCATCATCAGTCTGGGGCCAGGAAGGGAGCCAGAAGCCCATACTAGCTCTTCTCTTCCTGTTGATAAACAATCATACTATTACCATAGTGTCTCTTCAAGGTTTTTTTATTCTCAAGACAAGTTATTAATTCAAATAAAACCTTTGGCATTGATTGAGCTCTAATCCATAGAAAATTTCAAAGGCTTGCTGAAAGTCAACCCCTGCATTTATCTACTAAAGAATATGCCTGAAACACATAAGCACAACTTATTCAGTGAACAAATATGTATTCAACACCTACTAAATTTCAGATACTGCTGAGCTATTTGGGATACGTTAGTGAACCTAACAGTCAAAGTCTCTAGACCTTGTGAAACTTAAAATCAACCATGAATATTGGGAATTAACACATGTGGGGGAAGATGCTTATTTTTCTCAATTTATTTTATTTATTTAATAAAATTATCTTATTTGTACATGTTTGCAGTATATGCATTTTACAATCATTTGGGCAGCTGGTACAGCTTGTTTCTTTTTAAAATCCTTCCTCTATTTCCACTTGTCTCCTTTTCATTCTTGTTGATATTGTTAATCTTAGTTCATATTTATGGCAGGCAATGTCCACGTGCACTGAGGTTATTAGAACCTTGTACGTGGCATACCTTCACTCTACCCATTTCTCCATCCCCTCCCCCTTGACTCTTGTTATAGTTTCCCTGGGCCCCGTCCCATCTGCAAGAGATCAGTCCTCTTATTTGATCCAAAATTCCTTTATTTTTCTTTTAGTTTGTACTTTGCCTTACTTAGATGAGAGTTACCACAGGTGTTTAAATTTGTGTATCTAATTTATTTCATAAAACATTATATTTTCTAGGTGCATCCATTTTCATATAAATGTCTTGTTTGTCCTTTATAGCTGACAGTATGCTATTATATATTGAGACTGCAATTTCTTTTTCCAGTTATCTGTTAGGTATACAGGCTGCTTCTAGGTTCTAGCTGTCATGAATTGATATGCATGTATCAGTGTAGTATGATATCTTAAAATCTTTGAGTAAGATACATACAAGAAGGACAACTAGGTTGTACAGAATGTTTAATTTTAGTTTTTTGAGAACTCTCCATACTGATTTCCATAATGATTTTACTAGTTTGCAATTCCAAGAACAATTAAGGAGGGTTCTTTTTCTCACCACAGCCATGCCAGCATTTTTCATTGTTTGATTTCACAATTATTATTAATTTTTCTGAAGTAATATAGAATCCTAGCATTGTTTAATATGTATCTCTCTAATGGCTAGAGATGTTGAAACTTTTTTCATAAATTTGACCACTTGTGCTTTTTCCTCTGGGAAGTATCTCTTTATTTCATTTGCTCATTTATTGGTTGAGCCTTTAATTTTAGCTGGTTGAATATTTTTAGTCATTTATATGTTCTAGATATTATAAGTCCTCTATATTCAGCAGCATAACAAGATGCAAAACTAACATATAGAAATCATTAGCATTTTGTACAGCAATAATGAACTCAATGAGAAGGAAATTATGAATACAATTGTCATTTACAGTAGATTCAAGAAAAATGAAATACCTAGGAAGTAACCCAACCAAGGAAATGAAGGACTTCTACAAAGAAAATGACAGTACTCTGAGAAAGGAGACTGAACAGGTCATCAGAAAATGGAAACGTGTCCTTTCTCTGTAATATGCAGAGTGAATATTGTGAAAATGGCTGTACTTTTAATACTGTTAGACAGATTCAGTGCAGTCCCAATCAAAATATCAACAGCACACTTTACAGAACTAGAGAAAACCCTATAATTAATATGGAACCAGAAGAGATCCAGAATAACAAAACCAATTTTAACTAACAAGAGCAAAGCAGGACGTCTTATAATACCAGGCTTCAAGCTATGCTACCAAGTGATGAAAACAGCACTGGTACTGGAATAAAAATAGACACATGGATCAATGGAACAGAATACAGGATACAAAAGCATCTTCAGACATATTTAGCTATTTGATCCTTGATAAAGGGGCCAAAAACATATGTTGGATGAAAGCCTATTCAACAAGTGCTGCTGGGAAAACGTTATTCATTTACAGAAGATTGACTGAACAAATTAAATCAAAATGGATCAAAGATTTAAATGTTAAAACAGGAGCATTAAACTTACTGGAAGATAAAAGAGTTAAAACACTTGCAGTCATAGGAGAAGGAAAGGATTTTCTAAACAGAGCTTCCTTCAGTTGCACAAGAAATAACAGGAAGAATCAACAAATGGGATTATACCAGACTAAAAAGCTTCTGCGCACCAAAAGAACCAATTATTAAAGTAAAGAGACAACCTAGAGAATTGAAAAAAAATTTTCCATTTTCCCTATTTTGACCTGAGGTCAGTGGTTGTGAAGCCATCCTTCTTAGAGTATCTCAGAAAGTCTCCACAGAATGGAACACTCGACACACTGGTAGCTAAATCACTGAAACATCTTCACTTGCTCTCTTCCTTGATCTAACTGTTTTCTAACATCCTGAGAACATGTTTCAGATAAGCTACCTACATAAGCCTTTGGAAGAATGCAAACTGAAGCAAGAACCCAACTACAAGGAAAAACGTTGGGATTTCAGTGTAAATAGACTACTTTCTCAGGCTATGCTCACTGTGCCCCCTTCCTGACTCTGCATCTTCCTCTTGGAGTAAGTATAGCAAGCATGATCTCACCATGATTCTTCAGTGAGATACTAGAGCTCACTACTAAAGAAACAATCTGAATTCACCCAGGAGAATGGAAATGCAGTCACTTATACATTTCTTAACAGAATAATGGTGATATCAGATTACTATGATATCATATTCTGTTAGATCCATTAAAATGAATGAAAGTTATTTTATTCTAAAATGTACATGTATAACATAGTGAAAGTTATACCTGTTTGCATCTTTTATACATGTTAGGAAAACATTTAGATATTGAAATAAAAATATTTTAGAAGGTAAGATGTTTTCCAAAGTTTATTTGTTTTAGGGTAAATGACTCAAACCACTTAGAAACCATAGATCTGCAATACTCAAAATTTGAGGTCTGTAGAATTCAATTTACTGAAATAACAAAATGTATTAGAGATAATGTATTAGGAAATAGAAGTTGGAGATTTAAAATGTGCTCATGAGACCCAAAGGCAGATCTTTGAGTCTTGAGATTTATGCTTGGAGTCCAGTTCTTACATTCAGTTGTATGATGAATTCAAGAAAGATGAAAAATGATTCCAGAAAAATGAAAGTTTAAAATTCTTAACTTAAAGTGCAGATATGTAAGCTGAGTTATATCTAATATAAAAATTCACAGTTATATTGATTTCAGAAGCATTATAATAATGTATAAAGGAAGCTAAAGCAAGAGCCTATCTACATCTTACATTTAAGAAAAAAACTATTTTGGTTCATCTTAAGCACACGCATGCACAGACTTCATCAAACTGTAGAAAAGTACATCATGAAATATCTAAATCTTCCAATCTGCTTAAATAGGAAGGTGTATTTCTAAACATTTCCTTTTTCCTAACCATTTTTAATTTATCATGCATATCAGAATGCCAGGGTCCAAACCTCAGGAAATGAATTTCCTTGATTAGAAGTATTTCAGTCACAATTCTAACATATTAGAAAATTAGTTTAAACCTGAATAACTAATGAAAGTTCTGGAAAGGCTACTTTATGACCTATGTATAAATTGAAATCTCTACTTTTCCAGAAAAGTAAATTTTTAATGCATATAAAAAAGCACATATATCTTTCCTAAGATGGGCATGCTGCATGCAGAAGGAGGCTGTTTCTCTGCATCCAAATTATCCTCAGTAAGACCAGAAGAAAAAACAGGTTGTTTTATAATTATAAACTTCAATCAGAATATTATTCTAAAACATGCTGGAGAGATTCATTTAAAAATATTAATTATAGCTGCCATCACAATTCAACCAGTGATAATGAGCTATCTAAGATATTTGGATTGAATTTTCAGATAGAAAATTGCTATCTCTGAAAAATGCATAAGAAGGATTCTACTAAATCAAGGATTATACTGCATGTCAAATTTCCATCTGAAATATATTTCTATAAGTAAGTTATGAATCTAGAAGTTAGGTCTTAACTTCCAGTCACAGCTCCTAGAATGGCATAAAGGGAGTAATAACTTACCCTTTTTGAATATTATGTGTGAAATACTGATGCTAGAGCTCAAATTATGGTATAAATTAGAAATACTGATCTTATGCCATGAGTGTCTTAATACCTTTTTGTCTATGCATGTGTGGGTTTGCTGTGTGTGCACATGTGCGAGCAAGTGCCGGCATGTGTGTGCGTATATTTGTGTTTGCCCATGCTCCTGTGCACTGGGTTTCAGAAGAGACTGAAATCACTGGCCTTGCTTGAACTCTGCCTAGGGATTTGAAACCTGTCAGTTTCTTCCTTTGTGGAAATCAAATTGGGCTTTTTTTTTTTTTGAGTGAAAATAGTGTCTATCACACATGACCAAAAAAAAAAAAAAGTGATTTTCTGTGTGTACTGTTTTGACTTTGGAAAATGTACTTTGTCTCTATTTCAGCTATAGATTTTCCATAGCTGAAAAAAAAATGATTTAGATGAAGGCACCAAAAACCATAAGCACTGGTTTCATATTGACCCAATCAAAATCTACGAGCACAGATGAAGTCTGATCCAGAAAGTGATTTGGAGGGAAATACACTCGGTGATTTCCACCTTCATCAGAAATCGGTGTCCCTCTGTTGACTGAAAAATGGCTAGACATCATCTCAGAGACCCAGAATTTCCAGGACTTTGACTTTTTTTTTTTAACCGACTATTTGGATCTGAGATTCATGGTGAAATGGGGGAAGACTCCAACTAGCCGCACTGGGTTTGTGTAAAGATTAAATGTCCACCCTTAGTTGGGAGATCAATACCCGTTTCCATTCCTCCATTCTCTGTTTTCCTGTTTTCATTCATTTCCCAAACCTCTTGTTTGGGAATCTTAAGTCAGTAAAAATACTTTGGCTGCCAGTAAGGCTTTAGTTCTAGCTTCCCATATGCCCTCTAATTAGAGAATGTTACATCAGTCTTCCAGAGCAAAGCCAAAGAATGTAGTTTAGGGGTTTTTTTAAATTGAGATGTAGTATTTGTACATGTTTATGGATTACATTATAGTAATTCAATATATGTATATACATATACATATGTCAGGTTGATAAGCATTTCTTTCTCTTAGCCATTCATTTTTTATGTTGGGAATTTCATGGTCATATTTTCTAGTTGTTTTGAAATATATTAGAGATTGTCTTTTTGTTTCATTTGACAGAGAATAAAACAAAAGAGGACAGAATAAAGCAGGTCAGAACAGAACAATGCAAGCAACACGGCATTTCATAACAAGACAATTGGATATCAACAGTAGCTACCATAATGTCTCTTTCTTTGAAATAGTTGAGCATAGCTTCACAAATAATAATATCAAACATCACAAAATAGAATAAAACCATTCAAGAGAATGAAAGTGTTACAAGGCATTCTAAACCAAATAACAGAAAATGAACAATGGCTACTATAATATCTTATTTTCCCTAAAAAATTTGTTTATACTATCATACATATTAAAATCTAAAAAGACACAACATGATAGAACCAATGGTAACAGAAGAACAAAAGCATGTTAGGACTTGAAAGCAAGATGATATTAAATCAGCAATGGCTGCTATAATTTCTTGTTTTCTTCAAAGTAGCAGAGATTGTGTTAACCAAGAGCTAGTCTGCTCTGCTAAGGAAGAACCAGAAGGGACTCCTCCCACTCTGCATTTCTGGTGCCCTTTATTGGACTTCTTTTGTCTCCCACAGTC
The DNA here is from genome assembly GCA_004027455.1 of Hydrochoerus hydrochaeris. Taxonomy (NCBI): domain Eukaryota; kingdom Metazoa; phylum Chordata; class Mammalia; order Rodentia; family Hydrochaeridae; genus Hydrochoerus; species Hydrochoerus hydrochaeris. Next base: position 52,116 of record PVLA01010818.1, read on the forward strand.
CTGCACTTTTCATGGCACAGATTTCTCACTTGCTTATTTCTGCTCTGGTCTTTACTATTTGTTTCCTTGTACAAAACTTGAACTTGGTTTCTTCCTGCTTCTCTAAACCTTTGAGGTGCATTGTTACATTATTTGGTATATTTCTATTTTTTGATGATTGTACTTTTTCTATAAACTCCCTCAGTACTGTTTTTGCTATATCCCCACTAGTTTTGGTATGCAGTGATGTCATTTGTATTAGTTTATAGTAAATGTTTGGCTTCTCTTCATTTCTCCTACTACCAATTGGTCATTTAGGTTATTTATTATTCAGCTACCATATTGGTATTGTATAATTTTCCCTTCTTTATCTTTTCCTTCTACCCCTCCTTTGACTTCCTCCCCTGTCTCTTTTTCCTCCTCTTCTTCCTTTTTATGGTACTGTGGATTGAATCCAGAGTCTTCACACTGAGTTACATCCCCAACTATTTTGTATTTTTTTAAATTTTGAGACAGTGTCTTGCTAAAATGATAAGTTGCCCAGGTTGAGACTACAGGTGTATGCCACCACACTTGGCTTCAATTCTTCTTGTTTTTGATATGTAGTTTTAATTTGTTGTGGTCTCAGAAGATACATGACATAGTATCAATTTTTAAAAATTACAGAAACCTAATCTGTAGCCTAGTATTTAATCTACTTTGGTGAATATTTCATGGGTTGATAAGAGGAATGTATATTCCACTACTATTGGATGAAATGTTCTGTTAAATCTTTTTGCTTTATAATATGGTTCAATTTAAACATTCCTTTGTTTAATTTCTAGCTGGGTGATTTGTCCATTGGGAGAAGTAGGGTAAAAAAATCTCCAACTATTATTGTATAGGAATTTACCTCTTTCTTCAGATCTAATAATATTTCTTTATATATTGGATTGATCTGGTATTGTGCATATATACATTTATAATTGTTATATCTTATTGTTGATCCTTTTAAAATATATAATGAACTTTGTTTCTTTTTACAGTTTTTTTTAAAAATATGTAATCTGAATAAAGCCACTCTTGCTTTATCTGAATATAGCTACTCTTGCTCATTTTTGATTTATGCTTGAATGACATACTATTTCCTTCAATTTTAATCTATTTGTATCCTTACTAGTGAAGTGGGTTTCCTGTATCATATAAATAAATCTTTGTAATCCATTTAACTAGTTTGTGTCTTTTGATTCATGAATTTATTCCATTTATACTTGTGATTATTACTGATAAATAAAAACTTCTATGTGTCACTTTGTTAATTATATTCTTCTTGTTTCACATGGTCTTGTTCCCTTCTACTTCTTTTACTATTTGTTTTTGTGATTTGGTGATTTCCTGTCATTGTTTAGTTCTTTTCTGGACAAGTGATTTTTAAAAAAGTTTTTACATTTGCAAAAAAATTGTAGTTCATATTAATGGTACAAGAGAATATATTTCATTGTTAAATTTCCATATATCATATATCAAGCTTTAATCATATTTCCCCTTCATACTACCCTATCTTGCTCTGCTTTTCTTCCCCTTTCCCCTGTTCTCCTTTACCTAATAGCTTTAATTCTACTTCCAGGTTTTCATTGTTTTGGTTTCTACATATAAGAGAAACATAATATTTTTCTCTCTGTGTCTTGGCCAGATGATCTTAAGAAGCCAGTTCAACTTTTGGTCTCAACCTTCAAATGGTGGTAGTGGAGGAAAAGTGATACTATCTATTGTACATAAGTGACAGGCTTTAGGCAGTTTGTTTGGCTGTTGCATAAATGCATTTTTAAAATTTAACATAGCACAGAAAGATTTGCAATTAAATATTTCCTTTTTTTCCTTTCATTTATAAATTTTTCATTTCCGGGAAAATGTGATTTAATATCAAGTGAAGTGACGCTGTAGTCAACACTTGATTATCCATGGTGAGAGAACAGATGTCAAACACTGATAAGTGCCTTTCAGTCAATAAACTTAACTTTCATCCTTGATGGCATTCAACTAATTTGAGTCATGCCTCTTGTGAGAAATTATGAAGGTCCAAAAGGAAGATGCATTTAATCAAGACTTCTCTGTAGCTAGAAAGAAATACCTCAGAAACCTACAGGCTGCCAGATGTACAAAATCATTTTAATCAGAATTCCTGCCAAACCTGAAGATTCACCCCCTCCCAAATCACTCCAAATTCTACTCAAATATTTTACAAGTTCTTCTAAATTTAATTTTCCTCATTCATATTTTAGGATAAAATTATAAAGTAGTCTACTGTACAGTTACAAATGTGGGCCAGCATGCTGCTCTGGTAAGTGGCTGTGGCCTGGCAAGCCACGGCTGCCCCAGGGTGAGAACCATATCAGTGTTTCCTGAGACCCATGACGCACCATGTTGGACTTTGGGGCACTGGGAAAACAGGCAGCCACCAGCATGCTCCTCTGGTAAGTGGCTGTGGCCTGGCAAGCCTTGGCCAGCCCAGGGCGAGAACCATATCAGCGTTTCCTGAGATCTGTGATGTGCCATGTTGCACGTGGGGGCACTGGGAAAATGGGCATCCAGTTCACCTCTCTGGTGGGTAGCTGTGAGCCTACCGGGGTGTGGGCTAAGAATCAAACATCCATCCATTCCTCCTGCCCCTCTGGCTAGTGAGAACCAGAGATCTGAGCATGTCTTGCGAGTTTGACTATATACAATATAGCAAATAAGGGGGATTTTCTTCTGCCATCTCTTTGAAGGCAAATATTTTTATCTCTGTTTTGCTCCATTCTGATCAATGGTGTTGCTCTATCCACTATTCTGTTTCTATAATGTCAGTATTTCCTTTGAAGTTGCTCTACCTGATTGAAGGAACAACTATTGTGAAGAAAATAGATATACTATTGTACCTATTGCTGTTATCCCAATAACCTGCTGTGAGGTTCTGTACCAATTTCACTGCACTGCCTCAGTTGGCTATGCCCTGTCTTGTTCTGCTGTCTTTTACTACCTTCAAAAAAAAAAAAAAAAGGAAATGTGTCCTTTATATTTCAGTTTTATTAATGCTAGAAACTACTCTCATGAGGTGCCTATTTGTGCATTAATGTGTGTGTGTAAATGTGTATGTGTATTTAATACTAATATGCTATGGGAAGGAGTCAAGGAAGATTAATAGGGTATAAAATTTCTAATAACAATAGGATATTAGAAGAAAATAGGAAAATAATTACTTGAGTATATAAATAATATGCTTCATACTTATTATTTTGCATTTGTTGAGATAATAAATTATATATTTAATAAACCTCAGCATTTTATCCAAAATACATCCCAGTTGTCTTTATGATCCATATAATGGGAACACTCATTATAAAATATAATTATATTGTATAAACAAAGTTCTAATCACTTAATTTCTAATTAAGAAATTATTTGTGAGCATGGAATGCTGAAGAAAATCTCAGATTAAGTCCTGAAGATTATAGTCTATTCCTTTTCAATCCTTTTTGTTTCTTTTTTTATTCATATCTCTAGAAAGAATGAAGAATATATTTTTGAATCTTGTGTTGAGACTTAATAAAGCTATGTCAGATTTCACACATAGCCCAAAATTTCAAGTGTCATGAAACACAAATTTAAGCCAAGTATGTGCTTATGACATTGACTGCTATTATGATTTTATTAAATTAAATATCTTTTTTGTTAACAAAAGTTTATTAAACAAGTTTTTGTCTTGTGAAGTATTTTTACTGTTTTTCACAAATCAGGTTTTGAAGGAATGCAGTTCCACTTACTCTACACATGTAACTTTCTCCTTCTTCTACAATGCTCTTGATGAATAGACAAAAGTTAAAGAGGGAATGCATGCTGGACTGGGGCTATAGCTCAGCAGCTCAGTGCCACAGTGCCTGCCTGGCAAGCGCAAGGTCCATAGTTTGATTCCCAGCACACACACATGAATACCTGCTAATTACAACTACATTGAGGGATTTTCCTGGTAGCCAAAGTGATGGACTACTTAAATCTGAATCTCCCCATACATTGGCTAAAAAAATTTACCAAACAAGAAGCAAATAAACTGATATAAATCCCTTGAGCTATTTCTAATTGACATGAAAAATAAACATCTAAATTCTGCAGCACTGTCTTGTAAATTTCTACCATAAACCTTTATTAAGATAACCTGCAGAGGCTCTGGAAAAGTTTTACAGGAAGGAGCAAATAGGCTAGGATAAATTGTCTGCAAAAATAGAAAATGAAAAATACTGAAAATCTGTTTAGACAAGAGCACTGGCTACAGGGGACAGCCTTAAAATTGAGCATAGAGAGGAACTCCAGTCAGTGGCACACAGGACTGGGCTAGACCTGGAACCCTTCTGTGACCCCCACCTTACTGGCAGACCACCTTACAGGACCCAGGAACTCCAGCCAGTGGTGCAGGTGGGGCAGGCCAGAACTAGGCCCCTCCAGTGTCCCTGCAGTCCTGGCCACCCACCTCATGACCTGGGAACTCCATCCCATGATGTGTGCCCCTGCAGTCCCGCTGCTGCCATTGGGGACCCCCCCAACTCCTGGACCTAGTATAGCTGTTGATCTTTGGCTCTCACACCTCCCCCCAGAACCTTGGACTGCCATGGATTAACCATGCAGTATCAAGGAAAACTTAGTAATCCCTCATCCAAACAGAAGAACTCAGCAGGATTCTATCAGTGAGGTGAGTTTGCCCCTAAAATAGGCATAGAGTTTGCCACCTTCAGTGGGTAAACAGAAACAATAGCCAACACTCCTTCCAGAAGTAGGCCATTGGCAAGCTTGGCAAGTGGGTGGGTGAGTCCTTTCTCCACACAAAGAATATCAGGTAGGTTGAGGAGGGTGCCAATAAGGGCTCCCCCAACCTGGAGAAAATTAAAGGTGCCTGTAGGACACCCAGAGACACAGTAGGGTCCCAGCTGAGACAAACACTATAAACAGAGATCTGGTGACTCTGAACAACCCGAAGAAGTAGTATTACCAGCAGGAAATAGGGGTTGATTTCCATCAGTACTTCTAGGCTTGTCAGCCTAGGAAGAATAGAGGGTTCATCCAACAGGCCCTGCAGGAGGTATTCAGGTAACTGGCCCACCTCTTCATTGTGGGACCCAGCAATTGCACAAACATCAACCTTACAGTAGGACCCCAAGATACACACTACCAACAGTTGACACTAGCAGGACTGAAGGACGAAACACCAATTCAAAAGAGGAAAATGGCAAAATGAAAAAGTAAAATGCAGTCTCAAACATCCCCCCTGGAGCAAGTACAGGAAACATTGAAATAGAGGACTTCAAAAGTAACACACCAGAAATCTCTGAAAAGATAGCAAGTGAAATAAAAAAACAATTCCATGAGGCTATAGAGGAAATCAAATTAGAAGTAATCTCTCATGTAAAGACAGAAATAACAGCCTTAGTTAAAGAGTTGCTTGGCACATCTAGAGAAGAAATAGATAAAAAAAAAAGTACAGCAGCATGGGAAACTGATTGAAACCATAAAGGAACAATACAGTAAAGAACAGAATTCATGAAACAAGCTCAAAGAGACATTCAAGAAACAAAAATTCTATTGAAAGCTGGTAAAACCGTTTAAATGAGGCTGAGGATAGAATTTCAGACCTTGAGGACAGGATCACAATTAGCGATCACAAAAGGATAGAACTTTTAAAAATAACAAGGCAGCATAAAATGACAGTCCAACAGCTTCAAGATGATGCCAAGAGAAACAATATAAGACTAATAGGCATCAGTGAAGATGCAACAGTTGATGCAGATGACGTAACTAAAATATTCACAGAAGTAATAACATAAAATTTCCCAAACATGGGGGGAAAATCTGATATGCAGAGAAGTGAGGCTTATAAAATGCCAAACAATCACAACCAACATAAATCTACACCCAGACATGTAATAATTAAGATCCCAGACATGTAGCGTAAAAACAGAATACTAAAAGCTGTCAGAGAAAAGACACAACTCACCTATCCAGGAAAGCCCATTAGAATCATGGCAGACTTTTCAGCACAAATCCTCAAGTCAAGATGAGCTTGGAGTGAGGTATTTCAAGCCCTGGAAGAAAACAACTTTCAACCCAGACTGATGTATCCAGCAAAACTTTCATTCAAATTTAATGGAGAAACAAGATACTTCCACAACAAAGATCAACTGAAGAAATTCATGTCCACCAAACCAACCCTAGAAAGAGTATTAAAAGACATACTAGATAGAGATAAAAATGACCACAATCTCCAGAATAACAACAGAAGGAAACCACCAGGTAGGACAAGCAATTAAACAAGGGGGGAAAAGCAGAAAACAAACAACTGGAACATAACATGGCAAAGTCAAGCTAGTATATATTAGTGATATCCTTAAATGTAAATGGCCTCAGTTCACCTATCAAAAGAAATAGGCTGACAGAATGGATCAAGAAACATGATGCCACAGTATGCTGTATACAAGAAACACATCTAGAAAGAGCCACTCCCAAGATCCAGCCATGGCCATGGTGGAACCCAGGTGGCTGCACAAGAAGCAATTCACCTGCCCTCTTGGTAAGCACCTTCCTCGGGTGTGAGCCAAGAGGAGAACCAGAGAGCCATCCCTGAGATCTGGCCATGGCCATGGTGGAACCCAGGAGGCTGCACAAAGAAGCAATTCACCACCCTCTTGATAAGCGCCTTCCTCTGGTGTGAGACAAGAGGAGACCCAGTAGTGTCTCCTGTGAGCCTACCGGTGTGCAGGCTTGGAATTAAACATCCCAAATCCCCCACCACCACCCGTTAGCAACTGGTGACAGAGGTCTGAGCATCTCTTGGCAGGATGACTGTATGCAATATAGCAAATATGGGGGGTCTTCTTTATCTTCTCTTTGAAAGCAAGTGTTGTTTTCAGTTTTGTTTCATTATGATTAATTGCTTTACTTTATTCAATATTCTCTTTCAATTGATTTTATAATGTTCTGCTTTTGGTTTTATTTTACTATACCTAATTGACTAGATAACTATTGTGAAGATAATGAGATATACTATGGTACCTATTACTGTTATCTCAGTAACCTGCTGTGAAGTTCTGTACGAAATTCACTGCACTGTCTCAATTGGCTTTTTTCTGTCTTGTTCTGTTGTACTTCTACTACCTTCAAAAAAAAAAAAAAAAAAAAAAAAGAAAAAAGACATCTGACCCAAAAGGAAACTCATAGATTAAAAGTCAAAGGATGGAAAACAGTATTCTATACAACAGGAATCCAGA
>PVLA01010819.1:0-59278 GCA_004027455.1 Hydrochoerus hydrochaeris
ATCCCTGAATAAACAGTTTAAGAGACAAACAGAATGCATCAAGCAGATTCAAAGAGATATACAGGAAATCAAAAACTCTAATGAAAGTGGCAAAAACCACCTCAACCAAAGTGAAGATAGAATCTCAGACCTCGAAGATAAGAATGCAGCTAGTGAACAGGAAAGGAAAGATTTTCTAACAATAACAAGAAATCAGGAACTAACAATTCAACAGCTGCAAGATGATGCAAAGAAAAACAATATAATATTAATAAGGATAAAAGAAAAAGGAGACAACACAAATGATATCAAGAGGCTATTTACAGAAGTAATAGCTGAAAACCTCCCAAACATGAGTATGGAAACTGACACACATACAGATTAGTGAGGCATATAGAAATCGAAATAGCCATAACCAAAACAAAACTACACCCAGACATATAATAATCACCATCCCAAAAATCCAAATCCTAGAGAGAAAAGACAGGTCTCCTATAAAGGAAAACCTATCAGAATCACAGCAGACTTCTCAACACAAACAATGAAGTCAAGAAGAGCATGGAGTGAAGTTTTTCAGAGCCTTAAAAAAAAAAGTTTCCAACCCAGACTGGTTTACCCTGCAAAACTGTCCTTCAAAATGGATGAAGAAATAAGACACTTCCATGACAAAGAACAGCTGAAGAACTTCATAATCAGCAAACCAAACCTACAAAGAATACTGAAAGACATTCTAGATAAAAATAGGGAAAAGCCACTAAGCAAGACAGACAAACAGAATGGAAAGTTAAGATACAACATCAGAAAGATAACATGTCAACAATAAACCAATATATGATAGTTATAACCATTCATGTAAATGGCCTCATTTCACCAATTAAAAGAAACAGACTGGCAGAATGAATCAAGAAACAACATCCAAACATATGCTGTCTACAAGAAGCCCATCTAACCCAAAAGGAAACTCATAGACTGAAAGTCAAAGAAGGGAAAACAATACTCCATGCAACAGGAACTCAAAAAAAAGTGGGGGTAGCTATGCTGTTTGCAGACCATGTAAACTTCAAACCAAGAATGGTCCGAAGAGATAAAGAAGGTCACTACATACTAGTTAGGGGAAAACTGCAAGAGGAAGAGATAACAAACTTAAATATATATGCACCAAATTCCAGAGCACCCAACTACACAAAGCAAGTATTAACAGAAATGAAAAATCAAGTAGGCAATAACACAAGTATAACAGACCTTAACACACCATTGACACAAAGGGATATATCAACTAGACAGAAAATCAGCAAAGAAATAACAGAACTGAATCACACCTGTGAACAAATGAATTTGATACATGTATACAGAGTGTTACATCCAACAACATCAGAATATACATTCTTTTCAGCAGTACATGGGACATTCTCTAAAATAGACCGTATCCTAACCCACAGAACATATTTAAGTAAATGCAAAATAATTGAAATTATCCCATGCATGGTATCAGATCATAGCACCATAAAACTGGAAATTAATGATAAAAGTAACTGCAAAAACCTGACAAACACACAGAAATTGAATAATACACTTTTGAGCAATCAGTGGGTCACAGAGGAAATTAAAGAAGAAATTAAACAATATCTACAAGCAAACAAAAATACAAATACAACTTACCAGAACATGTGGGATGCAATGAAAGTGGTCCTCAGAGGAAAATTTATTGCACTGAGTTCCCACATTAGGAAAACACAGAATGAACACAAACAAACAACCTGACACTACACCTCAAACATCTAGAAAAAGAAGAGCAAGCCAAGCCCAGAGCCAAAAGAAGGGAGGAAATTATAAAGATCAGAGCAGAAACTGATGCAGTAGAGATAAAGAAAACAATACAAAAAAATCAATGAATCAAAGAGTTGGTTCTTTGAAAGAATAAATAAAATTGACAAGCCCCTAGCCAACCTAATTAATAAAAGGAAAGAAAAGACTCAAATTCATGCAATACAGAATGAAAAAGGAGAAATCAATACTGATCCTGTGGAAATACAGAAGATCATCAACAACTATTTTGAAAACCTGTACTCTCATAGGTTCAATAACACAGAAGAAATGGACAGATTCCTAGAAACATATGAAGCCCCAAAGCTGGATCAAGAAGATGTAAAACTGCTGAATAACACAATTTCTATGAATGAAATTGAAAATGTAATCAAGTCCCCACCGACAAAGAAGAGCCCAGGCCCAGACAGATTCACTGTGGAATTGTACAAGCAATACAAAGAAGACATAATGCTGACACTCCTCAAACTCTTCAATGAAATTGAAAGGGAAGCAATTCTCCCTAAGTCATTCCTGGAAGCAAGTATCACTCTAGTACCAAAACCTGAGAAAGACCAAACTAAAAAAAGAGAACTACAGGCCAATCACCCTAATGAACATAGATGAAAAAATTCTCAATAAAATATTGGCAAAGAGGATGCAGCAAATCATCAAGAAGATTATACACCATGACCAAGTGGGATTCATCCCAGGAATGCAGGGATGGTTCAACATATGTAAATCAATAAATGTAATCCATCATATCAATAGAGCCAAAAGCAAGAATCACATGATCATTTCTATAGATGCAGAAAAAGCTTTTGATAAGATCCAACACCCATTCATGATAAGAACCTTACAAAGAATTGAAATAGATGGTCTTTACCTCAATATGATAAAGGGCCATCTGCGACAAACCAACAGCCAATGTCATATTAAATGGCCAAAATCTGAAAGCCTTTACCTTGAAATCAAGCACAAGACAAGGATGTCTATTATCACTGCTCCTATTCAATATAGTACTGCAAGTACTAGCCAGAGCAATTAGACAAGAGAGAGTAATAAAAGAAGTAAAGATAGGAAAAGAAGTTAAATTATCTTTATTTGCAGATGACATGATCCTCTACATAGATGACTCCCAAACCTCCATTGAAAGACTTCTAGATATAATAAATAAATGCAGCAATGTAGATGGATACGAAGTCAATACTCAAAAACAACAGCCTTTTTATACACTAACAACAAAATCACCTAGAGAGAAATAAGAGAAGCCACAACCTTCACATTAGCATCCAAAAAAATGAAATACTTAGGAGTTAATCTAATGAAAGATGTAAAAGAGTTGTACAGGGAAAATTATAATACCCTGAAAAAAGAAAGCGAAGAGGACAAAATGTAAAGACATCCCTTTTCCGTGGATAAGAAGAATAAATATTGTAAAAATGGCCATTCTCTCAAAATTGTTACACAGATTCAATGCAATCTCAATGAAAATACCACTAACATACCTCATAGATCTAGAGAAATCACTCCTAAAATTCATCTGGAACCAGAAGAGACCTAGAATAGCAAAGGCAATTCTAAGCAACAAAGCCAAGGCAGGAGGCATCACAATGCCTGACTTGAAGTTACACTACAAAGCTACTGTAATAAAATAAACATGATATTGAAATAAAAACAGACCTGAAGATAAATGGAATAGACTAGAAGATACAACTACAAACACACTCAACCACCTTATCTTTGATAAAGGGGCCAAGCATGTTCGCTGGAAGAACAGCAGTCTCTTTAATAAATGGTGCTGGAAAAACTGGTTATACATATGCCAAAAACTAAAATGAGACCCATGCCTATCACCATGTACTAAACTAAAATCCAAATGGATCAAAGATCTAAATATCTGTTGCAAGACAAAGTACGTAAAAACCGTGAAGACATAGCGGTAGGTAGAGAATTCATGAACAAGAACCAAACTGCAAGGGAAATACTTCCCAGAATCTATAACTGGGATCACATCTTATTAAAGAGTTTCTGCATGTCCAAAGAAATCTCCAGCAGTGTGAAATTAAAACCCACAAACTGGGAAAAAAAATCTTAGTGAACTCTCCCTCAGACAAAGGACTTCTGTCTAGAACTTATAAGGAATTAAAAAAAAATCAGACTCCCAAAATTCAAAGACCCATTCCAAAAATGGGCATCCGAGATGAACACACAGTTCTCAGATGAAGATATATGAATGGCAAATAAATACATGAAAAAATGTTCTTCATTATTGGTCATTAGAGAAATGCAAATTAAAACCACACTGAGATACCATCTCACTGTAGAAAGAATGGCCAGGATCAACAAAACTACCAACAACAAATGTTGGAGAGGCTGTGGGGGAGAAAGGAATTCTGCACTGTTGTTGGGAGTGTACACTGGTGCAACCACTGTGGAGGTCAATCTGGAGACTCCTCAAAATGCTGGGGTTGGAGGTCCCATTTTACCCAGCTATTCCACTCTTAGGCATATTCCCAGAATATCTGAAAACATCTTACCACAGTGATATATACACACCCATGTTTATAGTGGCACAATTTGTAATAGCCAGATCTTGGAAACAACCTAAGTGCCTATCAACCGAGGAATGGATAAAAAATTGTGGTACTTTTATACAATGGAGTACTACTCAGCTATAAAGAATGATCACATTGAGATATTTATAAATAAATGGATGCAACTTGAATCTATACTCACAAGTGATATAAATCAAACTCATATGTATAAATACTGTATAGTTTCCCTAGTGTAAGAAATGGTAAGAGTACAGAAGATTTTATGGAAATCTTGGTTCACCATTATATTGCTTTGAAGTCTTATGTTTTCATTCATTGGTTGGAATGGTTTTAGTCTGTTTTGTTTCATCCTAATATATGTGATCGTATGAATAGTTACTTTGAAGGAAAGACAATATGGCAGCCATTGTTGATTTAATATCATCTTGCTCTGAAGTCCTACCATGCTCTTATTTTTCTATTACCTTGGTTCTATCATATTGTGTCTTACTGGATTTTAATATGTATGATAGTATAAACAAATTTTTTGTGGAAAATAAGATAATATAGCATTCATTGTTCATCTTTGATTATTTGGTTCAGAATGCCTTGCAATACTTTCATTTTCTTGAGTTATTTTATTCTATTTTGATATGTTTGATATTATTGTGTGTAAAGCTAAGCTCAACTATTTCAAAAAATAGACATTATGATGGCTACTGTTAATATCCAGTTTTCTTGATGTGAAGTGCTGTGTTGCTTACATTTTTCTGTTATGATCTGCTTAGATCTGTCCTCTTTTGTTTTATTCTTTTTAAAATAAAAAATGCTCGATCATATTCAATACTTTGTTAATTTGTTAAGCTTTAACATTTTCTAAGAGTACAGATACTGTATAAATAGCATCTTGTGGAAAGTCCAGCAAAGTGAACTAAAGCATACATATTCTGTGTTCATTTATAATACTGCCTTGGAAGAATATGTGGGAATAAATATAGTAAATGATCATTAGTCTCATAGTGAGTTGAATTCAGGCCTTTCTGCCTAATGATCAAGTTCTGTTACTGGGTTCCTAATGAGGAATTGTATATAGTACATATGTTAAAATATTCAGAAGAAAGAAATGATCAAAGGAAACTCCAATTTGATGACTTTACTTTTATTTACATAGTGGTTACATGCAGTACTGTAATGCATAATAGAACATAAAAATACAGTACTGTACAGTACAACCAGCAAATTTACAGTATTGTGTAAACAAGGCACATCATATTAAAAAATAAAACCACAAAAACCAAACCAAAACAAAACAAAATTAATTGTGACTCTGTAAACAAGATCTCAAGATATGTACAACATAAATGGCAAGCTGTAAGTCTGAATGGAGGTTATTTGTCCAAATAGTTGTTAAAAAGGTAGATTGGTAAAGAATATTTTTATATTAGTGGTAAGGATGTGTGTGCGTGTAGTTGCATTTTCCTTTTCTTTGTTAATACCATTGGAAATTTTCAAGATTTTCAATAAGCTTCCTTTCTTTCATTCAAACTATATCCAGGATTTCTGTTGCTAGTATACAATCTACCACTAAATCACGAAAGGAGCAATAGTACATAAATGAGTGGATTTCCATTCTCAGCACCCTTTAAAATGCAAATATGGGCTGAGTTTCACCTACAGACTAGACTTCACGAATCTCTGATCTATTCTGTTGTCTTCTGATTCATTTCAGATTTTAAAATTATTACTTCTATATGAGAAAACTTCAGGGTAGGGGAAGTTAACTCATTTGAACTAGGTCACTTAGCTAAGCAAAACAACTCAGGATTCAAAAATAAAACAATTTTTCTATATTTTATTTCTTGCCTTGAAAAACTCCTATTGCACTTCTTTTCTGGAACATTCAGAAAACAGAGTTGGTTTTAGGTGTGTGCTTCTCTGAAATTCAGTTTTCTACTCAAGATTTTCCCTCCTCATGCTGCAAGGATGCTGGTGTCAAGTGTTTGAAAGGGGGAAGAGTTGTAGGTTCCGATTAGGAAAAGTGAAAGTGCCATGGCTGATCAGTGCAGACTCCCACACCAAAACGATGACCTCAGGGACTGATACTCAGGGCAACACTGGCATCCAAATTGGTCTACGGTTGCCCTGACAGATTACACTGGAGCGCCGCGAACATTTTGTGTAAGGTGGTCATTTAGCACCTTTATTCTAATATCCTGTTATTCTGCTGGTTTCAGCTGTTTCTGCTTTCTTTCCTTGTTGTTACCATTACTCATTTCGGAGTCAGAATAAACCACATGTCTTTGTTGTTTCCTCATTTTGTAATAGAAGATGAAAAAAAAAAGCACATAAAAATAGAAATCATACTATTTTGAACTTTTGTCTTTGGTTTTTATACCTGAGACAGGACAGCTCAGGGTACAGAAGAAAAACTCTTATTGTTCTTTTATTAGTTAACAAAAGAAGCCTTATCACCCAGGTTGTCAAAGTTGTGGCCATTTTTAAGCATCTTTCTCTCCTAACTGTTCTGGGCTCTTCCCCGGAGAACAAAGTTGTCACATAGTTCCCTACACAGTCTTCTTTGTGAAAGCAAAAGAATATTATTAAGGACTTATCTGACCAGGGACCCTCTTATTTGGACCATCTGTCTCCTTGTGCTTCTTGAGGGAATACAAAAAATGAAATTTTTCCCTTTTTTTTTACTCTCATTTAGTGTTTTATGAAATTGTGTGTTAAGCCATATTTTTAAGAGTTAGAACAGGCAGAGACTCTACCACTTTGAATGTTTTTTCTCTTTTTCTTTTGTGCTTGTCACTTCAGCCAGAGAAATCACACGTTTTCCACTCTAATAATATTAAGGGGAAGACGATTTTAAGATTGCTGCTCTCTAGGCCAATTTTGTTCCTACATTATTGTTCTTGCTTCAAGGATGTGATCTCAGGATTGATGTACACTGAAGCCTAACCTGCCAGGTGGACACTCATCGAAAATTAAATGGCATTCACCCATTCACCCCCTTCCCAAATGACCAATTGCCGTTCTGTAGAGGTGAGATAGATTGCCTCCTTGGCAATAAATAGGAGGAAAAGAGAGGCAGAGAGGAGTCAGGAAAGGAGATTCTTAACCAAGTGAGCTCAAATATTAACCATTCAGTATTTCTCAGAATTTTTAAGTATCGCTTCTGAAGACAAGAAACAAAGAAAAAGAACAAACATTGTTGCTATTATTAAAAATTAAATAAATACTTTGTAGGCAATGTATGAATATTTGTTATGATATGATATAGTTTAGATCTAAAATGGTCCCTTAGCATTCTCGAGACTACTGATGGGTCTGGAAGAATTCACTCATTGATGAGTTCAGTGGCTGAGTGTGCTGCTGGGAGGTAGGACCTGGTTACAGCTGTGTCACTAGGGAGTCTAACCTGAAATAGTGTATTCTGTTTGGCTCTAGTTCCCTCTGTCTCTGTCTCTTCACTCCATGTGGTAAACAGCTTTCTGCTGCAAGGCCTTTCCATTATGCAGTCATTGTCTTGGACCTGGCAAACCAGGGACTGAACTCCTTGAAGTAGTGAGCCAAAATGAACTACTCTTCCTCTAAGTTTCCTGTACCAGCAACAAGAGGATTACTAATACATTTGTGGTAGACTAATACTTAAGACTTTCTACACATACTGACATAAGAGAAACAGAAACACCCCATTGTGAAGCTAATTTAATCACTATCTGCTTAACTTGAAAATTCTGTGTCATTGCTTCTGTGTTTCACAATTACAGTGGGTGCTCGTATTATGACATGACATGAATTATTTTTTTTAAATGCTTACAGCAGAAATAGTCTTCTAGTTATTAATGTCATGTTGAAATGCATGATATTAAATGTTTTACCACCTCATGACTAAAATGTATTAGTCTTTTACTATGTGCAAAATGCCATTGTAGGCCATTGAGGAGTAGCAGAATGAAAGGTTTATGGAATCATGGAATTTAAACTTTACTCAAGAACATATTACCTGGGACTATCACAGAAATATTACCTTTGTTGTTGTTCCTACAACAGATATATATTGAACTTTGCTCCAAACACTGAACTATCAAGATGTAATGAGATGGTGAAAGACAAATGACATATATTAACAAATACAATCAGGTGCACATTTAGAACTTAAAGATGCTACTTATTTTTATAGTTTCATATGTAATTATTGAGTAACTGTTATGTGTTAGTAAGCCCTTGGTGTATTGTACAAAACAAAACAGGTATGATCTCCAAAGCAGAGAGCCAGATTACTGGCCAATAGAATGAATGAAGGTTTCTGCTGAAATTGAGATGAGTGGTGGGAGTTTAGTTCAGCAGCACAAGTGCCTGTCTGGCAAATGAAAAGTTGTCAGGTCGATCCCTGGTAGAAAGAAGAAAGAAAGAAAGAAAGAAAGAAAGAAAGAAAGAAAGAAAGAAAGAAAGAAAGAAAGAAAGAATTCTCTGGGAATCAGTAAAATCTTATTAGAAATGACTTCAGAATTAGGAACTAAGAGCAAGGTATGTTGGTACACATCTTTAATGCCATCACTTTGAAGATTGAGGCAGGTGGATCTCTGTGAGTTCAAGGTCAAAATTAGGAACTAAAAATGAGATAGACTGGTCAGGCAAATGAATAATGCGATTCTGATGATCATCCAGTCAATATTTTGGTATCTGGAGGAGAAACCAAGCATAGCCTCATGTGTGGACCCACAGAAAACATTTGGCGTATTTGAAGCTTGGATTTCAGTGTGTGATTTAAAATAACACAGTCAAAAAGATAAACAGAGACTTTGTGAGCTTGAAGCCACTGGAAGCCATGTGACCTGGTAGAGCTTTATATTGAGAACACTGGGGGTACAGAGAATACTACTATGCAGGTCATGATATGGTATAGCATTGTCTTTTCAAATGGCCACCAAATCATACCAGGTTTTTTCTCTAGAACCACCAAATACTTAAACTGGATCTGTAATAACAACTTGTAGGACCAAGTTATTCCAGCTTCTGATAACATATAATTAAGTCATATTTGGATATCTAAACCAGCTGGCCATCTTCATTAGTGAATGGATACATTAGTGAATGGTTACATCACCTACTTTTATCATTAGAGACACTCATAGGTCACATCACTGATGCACAAAGGAGATGAGGGCAGGCACTTGATACACTAACTTGATTAATTCTATATTAAAGAAGGTACTCACCTTTTCTCTTTTGCACAGAAGATGGAAAGAGATTAATATGCCCAACATTGTATATTATGTTAGTACCAGAATTAAAGCCCAGAAGTGTAACTTTCACTGGAACATCAGATTAGTGGTACTCAAATCATTTTTATGCATAAGAATTCCTAGTAGTAAGTTAGCCACTGGAATAATTGATACCAGTTCAAACATCCTGGTTCACTAACATAAATTACATAGGTACAATAATATATTATATATTACACTAATATAATATATAGGAAAATGTTTCGGAAAAGACAGTTTTACAAAACACCACAGAAAAAAATCACCACAGAAAATCTGATTCTGATGACTCAGTGACTATACAGTGAGAAACAGCATACTTCTCTATTCTGCATCATATACACAAAAATCAAATGATTTTAACTTGTAGCTGAAACAATTTACAAATTTAAATAAAAAAATTTGAGCAACATAGAAATACCTGCTATTTCAAATATAGCATTTGTCCTTTCTGATTTGTAGGTGAATGTTAAACTCATTAGCTAGTCATAGATGTTCTTATTAAACTTTTGAATATTTATAAAAATTGAAAGTTTGAACTCTGGCACAAAAATATATTATTTTAAATGAATTTTCTTAAAATAATTCTTTCCTAGTGGTTGAACAATAGGCACAATTCAGCCAGAAGGAATTGTCTGATACATTATTTGCAAAGGCACAGATGACAAAAATACACTCCTGAAACACCTCTCCCAGTACTGTACTGTTATTAAAGACAAAGGTCTGTTCAGTGCCCTTTACCCTAATTAAATATCAAGAAAAGGTTCCAAAATATGACTTACATTGTTAAAGGAACACTAATAGCTGTATGACCTTAACCCTTGACTGGGTTTCATAGTCTCATCAATTAAATAAAAAGTCAATAATTTAATTAAAATGTGCCTTCTATCAAGCGTTTATCATGGACAGGCTTTCCTAAAGTGCCTATTCTTCATTTAAAAATTTGATACTGTCATTCTTCATTTTATTGAGTCTCTATCCAGAACATAAAAAGGCAATAGTTTGGTGAAGTGCAAGCAATAAGTGGCTAGAATGGGTTTCAAATTAGGCATTCCAGCCCAATACCTATGTTCTGCAAACCACATTATACATTTTACTTGGATAAGAAACTAATGATCCCTTTAGTTGTGTGATTCTTCAATATTCAGGATATTAAGAGCACTGCCTTAAAGCTACTGTAGACTTTATGTAACTTCTGATAATAGCCTTATGGATTTGCAGGGTACTTCAGATGGAGAAAATATGGCTCAGAAATGCATGTAAAATCAGGAGAAAATTTTGCTTGGCACTTCATACATTTTGACAATTATAATTTGTAGAAATAGTAGTGAGAATAATGGCACGCTACAGCTTGATTTTTAAACTACCTGTTTCCTGCCTGTAACCTTACCAAAGGGAAACACAGAAAGTCCTAAAGAAAGGTTTTATTGTTATAATATTAGACTTCTGTAATTTTCTTTTGACCTGTTTGAATCAGGTTTTTTTTCCTGGGAATGTGACCAACACTGTTATCTCTGTATTTTCAGTGCGCTCTAGGCATGGTGAAACAGCAAAATATTCAGGTTCATTATTTTAGCTCTGTTATGCTGCTTCTGATACTGAGTGCCTTACTTACTTTTATCACTGCTGAGACACAATAACAGACACCCAAGGCTAAAGGAGGAAAGGTTTATTTTGGCTCACAGTTTGTAGAGGTTTTTGTCCATAATCGACTGGTCCATGGTATGGCAAACAGAAAACAGCCTGCAGCGGCAGCAGCTGCCTTCTTTCTGTCCCTTTGTATTCCATCCATGCGACAAGCCTGTTGATTGTTGCCACTCGTACCCAGAGTGGTGCTTTCAGTATCCACACCCTCAATCCCAATACAACACCCCTAATCCACATTCACACCCCCTAACCTCGCTGCCTCCAAAACTCCCCACCTATGATTTTATGAGGTTTTGGGGTCACATCTAGATACAAGCCATACTATGCAGAAGCAATTACATTTTCAATCAGAGAAGGTGACCCCACCCATGACAAGACTACATTCTGAGGGATGATCGGGGTGCTGATTATCCTGGTTTATCCTAGAGTCACTGAGCTTGAAAGAACCCTGGAAATGACATAGTTCAATATTCTCATTTGCCTTAGCAGAAAAAAAAAAAAAAGAAAAGAAAGGAAAAGAAAGAAATTATGGAGGGAGGCTGGAGGGAAGAGCAAGGCAAAAAGAGAAGGAATGTAAAATAAAAGTCAGTAACAGGAAACTAAAATTGACAAGACTATTTGTTAGTCCATATTAGCTTCATTGTTTAGGTTATCATGAATAATGAATTAATGATTAATTCCAATTAATATTTTGGCTAAACATGTAGAAGTTCACATAAATAGTTTCCCATGGTCATGTTTTGTGAGAAAATACTGAATTAAAATCTGAAATAGACTCTGCGGCTCATCATGATGTTTTTAGGTTGACTAGTTTTCCCCCAAAATTTCATGTTAATCATTGAAAGATCCCTAGTGGCCTTTAATGGTACCACACCACTTCTTTTCAATGACTGTGTCCACCTAAGGCATCACATGACACAGAGGCCTCCAAGAGCCCCAGTGCCCTTGAATGAGATGAATAGTAAAGGGAGATGCAGGTATTGGGAGACCAAGCATACTCAGATACAAGGAAGTAGGTGTAGCTGTCCGTTTAAAAGATCGATCCAGGTAGAACAATGCAATTTTTAATGTAAAGTTGTCATATTTAGTTTTGTGTTACAGAGAGTCTCAGTTTAGTTCAGCAAACGCATAATAAAAACTTTTATTTGTATCGTGCATTAGAATTTTCAGTAACCTCGTGAATCTCATTACTATAGTGTTTAATTTTAAGGAGTTAAAAAAGCTCTAAAATGATGTTTTCTTCATAGATTAGTGGATGACAGATTTGGGTTTGGATTTCAGCATTCTATATTTGGAATATTTTTCTATCATGCATGACTGACCTAGGCTAGACCAGGATAATACCACTCACTTCACTCACTTCAGTACACTTTGTACCTTCACCTGGATAGGCCATGTTTATTGCTGAGCCATTCAAGGCTTAGCTTAAATATCATTAACATTGGCTAACACATTAATATTTATCTATTAATAATTTTTACCTAATTAAAATTCTTTATGTTTCAGTTTTGCCATTCACTGAGCTATTTTCTAAACTTTAAATGTATCAGATCAGTATTTGCACATATCCAGTGAAGAAGGCTTCATTAGCATGTACATTAGGAAAAGAGATAATAGAGCAGTAAAACTGATTCTAGTTTTAGAAATAAGAGCAATTTTCTAAACTTCACTGGATCCCTTAATTCTCCCTCAGTAGAATCAGCTTGTTTGCATTGTAGCATCATAGTTGGTATTTGAGTCTTTGGATCAGGGTCTATAATGCAATTCAAACCAGATTGTGTAAATTGGAAGCATTCAGTGTACAGCCACATATTCTATAAGGTCATTTAGCTCAACAACATACAATATATTACAGAAGTTTCATAAATTTATATTACATCTAAGAAGTGGAAGGCCAGAGGTTTAAGCTCAGCAGCATAAGCGGCAGCCTGGCAGTTGCGAGGTCATGAGTTCGATCCCCAGTACCCCCCCTCCAAAAAAAAGAAGTGGAGCCATTCTAGTTTGGCTATGTGCACTGATGTAAGTACAGTGGTTAATTTCTAAGGATGAATTTGTCAGATAATATCCCTCACATTAAATGCACTAACAGATAACTGTGCTAAAAGGAGAAAATGTTTCTGTATTTTCTATGAATGAGAGTATCACCTGTGTAATACATAAGACACTTTTGAATATTGAGTTCCCGAACTAATATAATCAAGATAAACAATATAACAGGGCTGATAAACTTATGTAGTCCATTTAATTTTACTATGCTTTTCCAACTCTGAAACAGACATAACACATACTTAATATGGTATGAGGGAGAATGATTTAAAATTTTCAATGTAATAACTTTAAGAATAAATGCTCAGAATGTTCCCAGAATGAGGGGGAAGTGTATTCTAAGTGAATAGGTTTACTAAATTCACTAAGAGAGCATCATTTCATATAAATTTCTGGAAATTTTTATTAAGTGGCTATTACATTACAAAAATGTTTCTAAAAATTAGGAATAGAATTTAAAACATATCCACAAGCACTATTCAGGAAGCAACAGAGAGTTGGATGACAGAATATCAATGAGATTCTAACATCCTTCTTTCTCTCTTAATTCTGTAGTAAGATTCAGAGTAAGTACATAATTATATACAGTATGAATTTTAATTGCAGGAAAAGAGCCTTAGCTAACACCTTCATGAACAAATGATTTGCATACTGCAGCTATGTCCCACAATTCATGTCTACTTAGTTTTGTTTCCCTCTCAAAGAAATAAATTGCGACTCATATATATCCTGGTATGATCCACTTTGTGTAAAAACGTTGACTTCTCAACCTAATGAATTACAGTCCATCTTTCAAGATCTGAGTTTTTCTAGAACACTGCCTCCAAAGAATTTGTCAGTTTCTCCTTTAGGTTCCCTATTCCATGTCATGTAAGAAATAGATTACTGTGTTTGTTACACTGATTTTATTTACTTATGTATAATAGAGAAAGCTGACCATAGAATCCATTCTGAAGAGAAAGAACACGAGATTAAAATTAAATTGGATTGATTCATGGGAAATATTTCATTAAAAGAAATCTAAAAGGATAGTGAAATTAGGGAGATGATGGGAAAGAAGATACAGTATAATTTCGGCCGATGTCCAAAGGATGATCCCAATAATTTAAGGCTTTTGTTTTCCCCCAGAGGCAGAAAAAAAAAAGGCTGGTGTAGAAACTCTGTCTTCATGTGTCCTCCAGAAATCACTGAATACTATGCCACAAATACTTCCTTCATTCTCTACCTTTCCTTCAGTTGTAAGCACTTTATGAAATCTGATGATTCCATCAGGAGTTTCTAGATAAGTGTAATATTTCTGTGAGCTTCACAGTTATTTCAAATAGACATCGGATCCACAATTTCAGAATACCCTACAATTTTAGCTATTTTTTCATATAAATATAAGATGGCCATTTATTTCTTCCATAAAACAAAGAATGAAAACAAAATATTACAAATAAAAACATGATATCAAAAGTGGTCACTACCCACTTACAGATAAAACAGGAATAATCTATAAATTTAAAGATAATTAAATAGATATTTTTCAATTTGAGACAAAAAACGAGGAAAAAATATGAGATGATAAAAAATCAAATGAAAAAGTTCTGAGGATTTGGAATGACTTTAAAGAATTTGACATATGTGTACTTGAATATTCAGAAAAAGAACAAGCAAGAAAAAGCACATTTTAATGAGACAGTGGAAGGAAAATTTACAAAATTTAATGAAATACTGCAAATCAAAGACCAAAGATTTTAAAGTTCATGTAGGTTAGTTATTTAAAAAAACAAAACAAAACAATAAAACCCAGTATATCCAGACACATTGTTGTCAAGCTTCTGAGACTCCAAAATGAATAGAAAATATGAAAAGAATCAGACAAAACAGAAGCATCACTGTAACAAAATCGAGAACAATAACAGATTTTTCAAAGGAAACCATAAAACAAAAGATAGTAAGTGAAATCTTCAAATATTGAGATGAAACAAGACAATCTAGGTATCTAGAATACTATACACACTATTCAAAATATTCAAAGATAGAAAATATTAAAAATATTCAAAGATAGAAACTGTCTCCAAAAAGTTATAAGTTCTTGAGTCTACCAGAATAAACTTTTATTTAAAAAAAAATGAGAACATCAGGCATTAAATTTAGCACATGAACATATATGTATATAAATGTTAAATATATATTGATGTATACACATATGCACACAGATTTATACTTACAAATATGGTGGCATCTTGTTTCATGAACTTGATTTTTTCCATGATTCTGGTCGCAAACCAGTTTGCAAGATAACTGAATCAAATTCACTGGGTAGGTTTAATTTTGATCTTATGGGGAAATTTGATTCAGCTCTCATCCAGTGTGGTTTGCGACCAGAATCATGGAAAGAATTGTGAACCGAGGTGCCACTGTATGCAATTTTAACAGTGATATATTTACACACAAACATAATATATATATATATATATATATATATATATATGTTTATACTTGACTTTCCAGTGCAAACTTTGTCACAATATGCTTTGACAATTTGAAGTAAAATTAAAATGAGAATGACTATCAAAAATAGGAGCAAAAATAGTTTCTACTATTGAATCTAATAATACTTGAAAAAGGTAAATACAAAGGCATATATATATTTATGTATGTACATACATGTACATGTATAGTATATATAAGAGAGAGAGAAAGAAAATGAGAGGCAGAGAGAAGGGATGTTAGAGGACATAGATTACAAGCATTAAAAAACATTTAATTATAGATTTGGCAAGGATTTTACATTAATCATGACTTAAATACTCATTTTATTTAAAACTATGTTGAATAAAATTAGAAAATTGATGATATTTAATATTAATGAATTGCAATTCTTTAAGCCCTTTATTTTTAATCAACACAATATTTGTACATGTTTTAGGGACATAGTGTGATAATTTAATATGTATGAATATATAATGATCAAATCAGGATAATGAGCATTGCTATTTGTTCAAATATTTATCTTTTCCATGTGTTCAGACACTTTCAGCCATTTTGAAACATATTTTAAATTGCTATAGTTATACTGTTGTGTGTAGAAGTGTAGAGATAATGGATATCAACACATATTGTAGAAGAATTTTTTTCTAATGAATAATAGCATTTAATGTAATAAATGCCATTTCCTTCCTGGCAAGTGTGAGGTCTTGAGTTCAATCCCTTGTGCAAACAAACAGACAAACGAAAAAAACCCACAAAACAAAACAAATTTCTTATGTAATAAATAGTGTCACAATTATATTTAAAGCTAAACAATTCTTACATTATGTAATTTGTGTATTAAAATATTTGGAGATGAGATAGTAAGGAATCTGGAATTAGCTTCACTGAAATGTGAGACGTGGAATAATTGGTCAGGGAAAAGAATCAAAATAAAATTGACCATTGATTTGTAGTACATGAATCCACATCATGGGTACAAGGTTATTATTCTCTGAACCCTGGTATATACTTGTAATTTTCCACAAAAAATGCTTCAAAATTTTGGAAACAGATAAAATAAAGTTTAGAGCATGGTGGATGGTATTAAATATTTCATTTTTTATAATATATATCTAATGACAGGCAATGTATATGCCATTTTTACCTCCTAATTATCATGGTTATAAATTTTATTTTTTCTCTTTAAAATAAAAAATGTATATCTAAAGAAGAAAGTTTATAAACCAATTTACTGTGCTCACTTTGGCAGCACATATACTAAAATTGGAATGATAAACCAATTTACTTATACAAACATATGTATATATAAATGAATGTATTAAATTCTATAAAACTTGAATTAAAAATGTTTTATAAGGGCAGTAATGTGGATAACTGTGGCTTATATTTTATACTTTTTTGTTTGACTTTTGTCTAACTTGAATAAAATACTTTTCATATAAAAGCAGATGGATAATAGCAAAGAAATAAATGAATGACTTTATTTAAAAATGTGGAAAGAACATAAATAGACATTTTGTCAAGAAAGACATAGCGATAGAGTATTTTTTCAAGGAAGACATATAAATGGTAGAAAAGATGTTCAGCATCAGTAACCATCAGGAAACTGCCAGTTAAACCGTGAGGAGATAATATCTCATATAAGTTAGTGTCGCTGATGACAGAAAGACAAAAAGTAATGTGTTTTGAAAAATGTGGAAAAAGTACTTTTTTATTATAATAGTAATATTATCTGGTATACTGTGAAAAACATTATGGACATTCTTGAAATAATTAAAACTTAAACTATTATAGAGTCCAGAAATCTCACTCCTGGTAAAATATCCAAAGTAAATGAAATTAGTGTTTGAAGAGATGGCTATTACCTTTAAGTTTACTGGAGAATGATTTATTATGGCCAAGATAATGGCAACAATTTAAGTGAAAAGTAGAAGGAAGAGAAATCCTATTTCAGCAACATAGATGAACCTGAAAGATCCAATAGTAAATAAAATTAGCCAAACACAAAATGACAAGTGCTGAGTGATCTCAGTTATACGTAAAATTTAAGTAAAAATTGAACTTGTGGAAATGGAGTGGAATAGTTGTTTTCAGGACCCAAGCTCTGCAGGAAATGGGGTGATAATGGCCAAAGGGTACAAAGTTCTTGATTTTAAGATGACAAATTTCTGGAAACCACATAATGTGTGGTGACTAGATGGTCAATGATATTCTATTGTTTATTTGAAAATTGCTGAGAAGGTATGGTTGATCTTAACTAGTCTTACCACATACAAACATAGTGGTTAACTACGTGTGATGTGCACGTTTTATTTTGATTGTGGTAATCATATCACAAGGTATATGCATAGCAAACCATCACATGGTGTACAGTGGATATATGCAGTTTTATTCACTACTTGTACCAATTCTTCAAAACTAATGGCATGTATCACTAGAATAGATTAATGGAAAATTAAATATGCATTGATAAAATTGAAAAAACAATAAAATAGATTTCTAAAACAAGTTTTTTAGCTCATAATGAGCATTCACTTGGAAAAATAGCAAAAATATACACCATTTCATATTTATTTTTTATATAATTGTCCTATTTAGAAACAAGTATTGATAGTGGAAAACTTACATTTTAAAATTCCATTCTGAGATTCTGATAATTGTTCCCAAAGAAAATATACTTCACTTAATTTCAATCTTCACTTTTGAAAATTGAGAATATGAGCCATGATTCAGCTCCCTTATGATATTTTCAAAATGAAATTGCAGATTCTGGAAATTCCAAAAAATACAGAGTTACAAAAGGTTTCTGCAGGGAGATGGAGTAGTAAGAAATTTTATTAAACTGCAAAGAGTTCAAATATGCTCATGTGATAATATCCATTAATTTAAAAGTCACATAAGATCATGAAAACTATCAAATGTCATATTTTCGGTGTTAAACAACCTTCACTATATCATTAATTTTAAAGATACTTAAATGTTTATAGTATCTGCCACTTTATCATGAATCTTGATTCTTTTTTTTTTTTTCAAAATGGTATTATCACTACTTCTCCCAGTGGTCTTGGAATAGCAACACACAATTGACACAGCCTGTTCCACATTATTGAGTAAAATTCTTTGCAGTAAAAAAAATTGAATCAGACAAAAACCTGAATGAATATTAGTGTGGAAGAATGTAGCCAACTGGAAGAGGGACCTCTGATGGTCGCAATTCCATTTCTGAGTGGTAGATCACACTAATAACTATACACACAATTTTTACAAATAATGTGTACTATGAAGGAAGATCAATGCTGTGACATCCTAACGGATTAAATGAGATGTGTGTGTGTGTGTGTGTGTGTGTGTGTCTGTGCTCTTGTGTAAGTTAAATTATTTAAGTTTCCTTTTTACTGCCCTAGTCAGGAAAGAAAATCATGCCAAGGGATTGACTAAACTCTGACCTTGACACCACCAGTGCCCTCCAGGAAGTCTAATCTACTAGATGATTTTCTCCTAATTTTAGTTGCCCTGCCAATGATAGCCAAGAAATAATGATCTCAATCCACTTCTTGCACCTCCTTATGGAACAGTCTCCCAGTGTATGATGCCAGCACTGGCCCCGACTCCCTCACGCGGTCAGTTCCGGAAGTCATATTTTTATCTGATGTCTAAATCGTGAAGTTCATCTCCTTGAGAAGTCTCATCATTTTCTGTGCCTTAAAAAATCACCTACATGCCAATACTTCCAAATTACACATTTTTAGATCAGGTCTATCTACTTAAATATTTTAAGTTTCTCAAAATTTGGGTATTTAAATCAGAAGTCATGATCCCCCTCCCCCCAGTTTAGTTCTGGCCCTGGATTTTCATCTTGAGAAATCCTCTCCCTATCAAACACACAGCAAGGACAGTGCTCAGAGTGCCCCTCTGCTTCATCTCGGTCGACACCGTCATGTTTTTTTTCTACTTGATTGTCCACCTCCCTCTGATCCGAAACAATTGCACAATTCATAAAACAGCCAAAATCCATTTTTTAAAATGCAAGTCAGAGTATGTCTTTTCCGAGCATAAATTTATTTAAATGTTTTCTACACTGTGTAAAGTAAAATCCCAAATCTTTGCAACTGAAGAAGTCTTGCCACTTTTTCTTCAGACTCTTTACTAATAACCTTGTGATTTTCTTACTGAAATTCAAACAGCCCCGTTTTGCAAGTTTCAACTTAGAGGTACAGAGCACGATGTCCCTTTCCAGTTCTCATTACATCCATTCTCCATTCTTCTTTGCATCATGCCTGACTTTGTATTGTTCCAATGCAAATAATTGTATTATGAAGGTCCTTTGTGGCCGTATTTTCTTTAAGAGACTCACTTTTCATTTTGTCTCATGTCAATATTGTCAATACCTTATTGATTTAATCATTATTTCGCATTTGAAATGAATTTTAAGTGTTCCATTTCTAGCCTGACAATCAAGACTCCAGTTTTTGAGTCAGTGACCCTTTTTCCCATTAGATTCATATTTCTTTTCATGATTTTTGGTAAGTTCTCAAGAAAAATGCCCTGCTGTAAATAAACTAATGAATATACAAATCACTTGTCATTTGGGAAGTGACATTTCCTCGAAAAGGAGAGAAAAGCAAGAAGAAATGTCTTAAAGTGATTCTGATATTACTGAGATGAGCAAATGTATATCAATAAAATGTTTTGTTAACAGCTGACAGGAAAAAATGGCTGATAATCTATTATTAGAAGTTTCTTCATAATAGAAAATTCACATATACTTTGTACTTAAAAATATACTTTAAAAATAGGAGAAATAAAATAGTAGAAATCTGAGGTGTTCAGATACTATTTCTGTGTTTATGCTGGTAGTGGGAGTAATCTACTCAGGTACATATTCATTTTCTAATTAACTGATATGAGCAGTTCAAGTGCAGCCTAGTGGTTTATAGCTGGAGTGCAAAGTGTCACAGTGGATGTGCAATTCTAAAAATGGCTTTGCAATTACAGTAGTTTTATTTATCCACAGGCACTTAAAACACCCTGAAACTTCTAACTGCTAACAGAGAAAGACACAGCTTTTCCCAACCTGTTCTTTTCCCTAACTTACTTGCAGAATACACATCATCATTTCTGACAAGAAGAATGAGGCCAGCCACAAATAATGTATGACAAAAGCAACTGATTTGTACATGTGAGAATCTATTAATCCATTTTTGCAAACTGTTCTCTTGGGAAGATTTTCGCAAAATAGCACATTTTCTAGTCACGTCCTGTGAAGATTAGTGAATGTGAATTATAGTGCACACACTTAATACCACATGGTTCTAGCCCCTAATGTCCTAAAATTAGAATAAGTGGTACAGGGAACAGTGAACTGACAGACAATTATTGTTAAAGACATAACCTATTTAAAGAAAATCACAGGGAATTGCATACAGCATAAGGAAATAAGGACATGGATTAAAGTAAGGTTCTAAAATTACCTATAGCAAATAGGTAATTAGCAGGTAAAAATAGCAAATAAGCTTGCTCCACTTGTCTCTTGTTATACAGGATGCTTTTACTGGAATCCAGATGGATTTCATATTTGACTGTCTAAAGCTGAGTGACTGAAGCAGAGTCATTGAATGCAGGTGAAAAAAATCAGGAAGAAAGTTTACACTTGTTTATTTGCTTGAATTATTTATGAAGTTCCATTTACCCAAATGTCCTCCTGTAGAACTATTCTGCAAAACAAAGTTGTTTTCTTTTGCTAATACATATTTTAAGGCACTAGCATTGTGACACCCAATGTTTTAGAATGTCCTATTAAAAATTATTTGAGAGAAAATATTCCTTAAATTTCTGTCTGCTCATTATAGTGAGAGTATCTGAACTATGATGAAAGTCATAGAAGGGAATCTTGTCTTGTGTTGACTTAAATGTGGTTTCTTGGTTTCCCAATTACCAGTGTGTAGTCACTTCTTTCATTTTCTTTCTTTAAGAATTTTAGTATGAAACCATCTATCCAATTTATAAGACATTTTCCTTATATAAATCTGAAATTAAAATATAACATAATTCTCTTTTTCAAAATGAAAATTTTAAAAACTTACTGTTTTCACTTGTGCCATTATGTTGTACAACTCTGCTAAGATCTCTCTTATCCTGCAGGAAATGTAAACAAGTCCATTTATTAATCTTTCATTAAATATTGAATATGTACAGATTACATTTCTATCATATATGTTCAACTTTATGCTACATTATTACAAGGATATAAAAACAGTTTAACACCATCTGTCTCCCTGTCAATCATTGTTTAAGTTTTCACAACTCTTTTTAACTTTTTATTACAGGTTGACCCAAAAAATATATTTAAACCTTAATTTCATTACTATGAATATGGTACTGAAATATAGTAATAATTCAGTGCTATGAATATGACACAATTTGGAAATAGGATTTTTAGAGTGTATTCAACTTTCAAAGAGGTCATGCCTGAATGGAGTGGGGCCTCAACTTAATGTAGGAGAAAAGAGATAAAAAACCCTGATACATGCTGAAAAAACAGATGACAACTAGTTTTGAAGTTCTAACCTTTGTTAAGTGTGAGACAAAAATTTGTTTCTTAAAACCACCACATTTCTTCTACTTTGCTACAGCAACAAATGAAGAGAATGTAACCCTTAAATCTGAATTTTTTTTGTTGTTGTTTTATCTAGAGAAAATGCCTTTTACAATAGAGTAATATTTACCAACATCTTGACTCAGGGTGTTATCTTACATGTGCAACATTTTTAATGTATGATTAATTGTCTTCTTCCATAGTCTACAAAATGTAAGAGTTTAGGATTTGCTAGTAGTGAAAGACGAGAGCAATAACAAAATCTATTCTGCATTTGTATTCATGCAATCATGCTTTTATTTTGCCTTCTCATGGAAAAGAGGCCCTAGGGTGGAGCAGGACCCAAGAAATGAACCCTGCCTCCCATGCCAGACCTGTCCAGCTGTTAGCTATTGGGAAGTCAGCTAATGGCCTTTTCACCCTTTCTTTATGGGCAAATTGTGTTATTAATGTGAATAGTTTGAATGTATTTTCTTAGCTCTTTGATTTGTAAATGTACTGTGACATGTCTAAGTTCAGATATCTTAAAAAAAAAACTATTTAAAATTGTGTGAATTCCTTGAGTCTAAGGATGATTCTTTTAGAAAGTGAAGTTCTCAGCCATATCATCTTTTGATACTCACTTCTCTGGTTTATGTGGCCCTGGAAGCCTATTTACATTCATACTGTGTCTTCTCAGTCTTAACATTGTCTTCTCCTTCATCTATTGAATCTGTTTTACTTCTGTGGTTCTATCTACAACATTTATTCATTTTTCTAAACCAGTTTATAATTAATCGTACATTTACTCTCTTAAAATGTAGTTTTCTTAGTTTCTGCTTTGTTTTTATTTTATAGCTACACTATCTGAATTGTAATTTTAGTAATCCAGTTGTCTTTATTTCCGTGAGTTCTTATGATGATTTCTTCTCTTGTTGCTTCTGTGATTTATTTGTTTATTAAATGTGGCTTTACTTCCCCTGAAACATTACATATGAGATTTCTGTGAGGCCTGGAAGAAAAATACATTTCTCTGGAGAGCATTTATACTCGCTTCTGCTTGAATCTTAAAGGTACTCACATTGGATTACTTAAAAATAAAGTCTCTACTTGAAAGCTTTGGATGACTAGTTGCAAATCCACATGAGGGCCAGTTTATGAGTATCATATCTTATGACAAACTTCTTTTCTTTCCAGTCAATGCGGTTATCTCCACCATGTTATTTCTAAATTTTTTCCCATGTGCTGGATTTATTTCTTTTTCACTTTTAAATACTAGTAAGAGTATAATATTTTACAAATGACTTTAGAAACTATTGCTACTAAATTTAAATATGTATATACACCTTGATTTAGAAATTTCCATTTTATATATTCAATAGACATGTATGTAACAGTGCAACAAAATCATTCGAAAGTGTTGATTCATGTATTACACTTACAGCAAAAAAAGACAAAATCTAAATGTCCATTAAAAATTGAAGAAATAAATTGAAATACACTGTGGTCAGAATAGTCTGCAGAAAATAAATTGAAAGAGCTACTGCTTGGGGCAGGAACATAATAAGACAGGCACAGAAACATTTACTATGGGATTCCTTAACATAAAATTTAGAGCAAGCAAAACTAAAGTTCTGATATCAGGAGATCAACCCTGGTAAAGGTCACCGTAAAGATAAGGAGTGTGTATAAGACGAGTCTCTGACCAAAGTTACAAATGTGTTCATTTGGTTATTATTCTCTGAATACTTATCTATGATTTATGTGATTTGTACCTGTAAAATGCTAAAAAAAGAATTTTGGTAAAAAAATTGTGTATTGAATCATATTGTCAATTTTCATTAAAGTAGGAACTATTTCACCTTGCCATAAGATACAGTGTATACATCTCATCAATATGTGCTTAGTCTGCATTCTACCTTCCTCTCCAATGATTTCTTTCTGTATAAAAGATACTTTCTCTTATTTTCATGAATTTGCATGTGTTATTCCTTCTTTCTTCCATTCTCTTTCCTATACTTTTAATCTACTTGTCTCATACTCAACTTTTAAGTCTTTTAAAATATCACTTTTAAAAGAATATGTTTATGGATCTTCCATATAAATTATAGTATGCCTCACCGTCATTTATAGATACTATTATTTTCTTGAATATTTGTTACCGTAATAAAAAATTTGTATAGTGATATAGACTATAAATGTTTTCCTCTTATTTACAATAAACTTACGATGCCAGAGCCCAGTTTTATTTTATTTTCTATTTACTTCCTATTCTTATTCTAGCAATTCTGCTTCTGATTGGAGATGATAAAGGATTTGACACATCTTTATTTAAATACGAATTAATCAGAAAATGAAGAAGAGAAATTATTACTCTCTAACTCATAATTTTATCACTTTTTTATATCTTGCTTGCTTTGGTTTGAACCCAGGGTCTCCAGTGTGTTTGTCTATGCTCTGACACAGGGCTATATGCTGAGATCTTGTAATTAATTTTTAACCATGACAGTTACTGCCAATCACCACTGTTTTTACTACCATTATCCATATAACTTGAAGACCATAATTGAATCATAATTACATAATTAAAATATTTTAAATGAATTAAGGAAAAACAATGCTAATTGAGAAATAAGGGCTAAGTTTTGTGTGTAACATGTAACAATTTCCCTAAGAATATGGTTGCTCGCCTTGATCATCCATGCACAGTAATGGGTAACCTTGACTAAAGTGAGGAGAATAACACTTATCAGATGTGAAATTTACGAAGAAATTAGAATTTCACATTTGAGAAGCCTGAAGATTTTCCCCAAGATTTTAGAACTCAGGCACAAAATAATGTTCAGAAACTGATACATGAAAAAGAAGCTAACATATAATCCCATGCAATGTTTTGTCACTTATCTATCACTTAATAAAAAATCTTTCGCAACTGTCATTGCTTAAGTAATAAAGACTAATAAATGCATTTTGCTCTTGCTTGTGTCTATCAACAGTGTAGTTCAAACTGATATGGTTGGGTCTAGTCTAAGCAGAGCCCTTCGTGTATCAGCAGCGTGAGACCTGGGTCTCGGGGCAGGCTTCCTGGAGTCTCAGGCACTCTTGGTTCTCAAATTCCATGGGTCTTCTCTTCATTGTGTAAGCAGGGAAGAGAGAGAAAGAAGAATGATGAGGAAGAAAAGGGTAAGAAATTATTTTCAAGGCTACGAAGAAAAAGTCTCTGAACTAGTGCCACTCCGTTTCATCAGTCAAGAACACCGGCGCAGATTTAAAAAGCTGCAAAATAAACTTCAACCTGTCAAAGTAAGGAAGTGAAAAATTATGCAATATGAGTTGCACTTAGCAGTCTATTTTTGATGGTCATCATTGTAAACAAACTACACAAACATCAATTAGCTGGCAAGTATGTCATATGATATGAAAATATCTTGTAATACTATGTATATATATATATATATATATATAGCATTTATATCAAAACCTATGAAACTGAGCTATGATCTCTGCATTCACTTCATTAAACCAATTTAATTAATAAAGTTGTACTCTGATAATCTTCATTTTGTTTTCACTAAATTAATTGAGCAGGATTATATCATTTTATTTTTAAAATAGTACGCAGATTCCTAAGAACAAACAAAGGACTCAAATAAAGACGTGTCTTACTAAGTGATAAAGACATTTTAGAATTTCAATCTGATGGTCACCAAAGTTGTAAAAATGTTATCTGGAGTAAGAAGACAGTCTTCTAGAAAGTTTTCAGTGCACATGTGTATCTTAGGTACAGCAACGAGACCCTTAGGTTGTGATCATGAGGAGAGATTGGTGAATACAAGTACAAAAATGATTGTGTCATCCACTTAAGTTTCCATACTAATATCGAGTCCCTCATTACAAAATAATAAGACACTAGCATCAATCCATGAGTAAAGAAATAGATGTTCCTGGATAATGGCAAACAAGGAATTTTTAGAAGTTCTTATGTTCAACATAAAAATGTCAAAACATAGAAATTTATGTACGGTTTTGCACATATCAGTCTTCTCTAGACATACGTAAGTGCTGCGTATCGTCAGTGTAGCCTTAGTTTTACTCGAAATGCTTACTACAAACCAAACATTTTCTTTGCAATACTAAGCTATTATTTTCACTTTTCAGCACATTGACACACTGCAAAAGCAGTAGTGAGCAAACTGTTGTCTGCTCAGTACAAGTAAGTATGTATGGCTGTGTTGAGTTCTTTATTGCTACGCACTTTCCATTCAAAATTAAATTCTACCTTCACTTCTGAAAAACACTGATTAGCAGTCATTGATAGTTATATGAAATTTTAACTTCTATAGAAAGTGTGATAAAATAAACATAAATGCAGTTCTGGTGTTATCTACATAAGCATGATGATTATTTTAATGAAGGCTTGAGTTTGATTGATTATGACCCAGTTACTCCTTGGTACTAATCCCTGTTTTTATTTGAAGAAATAAAGTCATAGTCTGAGTTGGACATTTGGGAGATTGTTGAAAATATGTATACTTTGTAGAAAAACTATTTCCTGTCAAAGTTTGCCTTTTCAACTTGAAATTAAAATTTTGAACAAATTGTGTCAATTATAGTGTTCCTGGTAATTTCTAATACCAAATGCATTTCAGACCATTTACATACTGTTATTAATCATGTGACTTTTTACTATCATATAATGAACTTCATCAAAATTTGAAAGCCAACTTAGCTTATTTTTTATCTTCAAGATGACCAAAACATAATGTCATATGATCACATGAGAGTTAAAAATATTTTCAGGATACAAGAAGCTTCAGTTAATTTGAATGAGATGGTGTTTCATGTAGCTTCAACTTCCACATTGTAATTATATTTCAGGAAAATATTAGTCAGTTCGGGTGTAATCAAAGAAATATATCCATAATTATATGAAAAGTTTATTAAAGTCATTGAAGTTTATTAAAGTTATTGTTCCTTTTCCAATTACCTAGATGAAGCTAAATTTTATTCATATATATAAATCCAAATTAAAACATTGTGATCAATTGTGTATGGAAGTAAATATGAAAATGTTGCTCTTCTTTCTAAAGCCAGAAATTAAATTTTAAAATATACCACAATGCACCATTTCCTGTACTATTTTTTACAAAAAAAATAGTTAACTTTAATAAAAGTTATTCTATGGCAATATATATTGGGTCTATTCCAGGGGTACAGATAATTCAATTTAATGAAATAAGAAATGGAAAATTTCTGGGCATAATTCAAATAAATTTGAACTTCATCATGAGTGCAAATTAAAACAGTAAGAAAGAAAATTTAACAGCATAGATCTGTGTTTAACTTTAAAAGACCACTGATAGTTAACTTAAAATTCTTACTTTAACATGATTTTCTGGAAATAATCAGGGTGAACAACTATACAAAGCTAAGAAAGGGCCAAATGTGGTCAGACATTTGTAAAAACCCATTGTATGTATAGAAAACAGCAGAAAATGAAGTAAGTGAAAAGTCAAACATGAGCTAAACTGAGTACTGGAGGCATTCAGGGAATACTGCATAGCTGCCAGAATGATGACACTTCATTTTTTTTTTTTATTTAAAGAAAAAAAAAGCAGAAAGAGGTTAGAAATAATACATAATTTCAAAAAAAGTAAGAAATAACTAGTTGATAATTACATATTTTCCTCTTAGAAGTAATTGTTCAAGTTATATAAGTAAAGCATACAAAGTAGACATTTAAACAGTGAGACTGCAAACAGTTCTATTCACCTATCCAACAAAAGCTTAGTAATATGGTTATCAATCTTACACACTTATACATGCAGTTATATCCTTTAGAGTACTTTCTTTTCCTCTCTGTTTTTACAATAACTATAATCAATTCTCATAAACTGTTTAGAAGTTCTACGCATGCATGAATCTCTACATGTATACTTATCCTTTCTGTATTAGAAGGAAAAACAAATCAAAACAAGACAACAAAGCAAATTCCTAGAAAAACACAAAACAAAAAAGTCATATAGAACCACAATACTAGGTGATCTATAGTAGTTACTATAATGCTTCTTGTTGTTTTCAATAGAATTGTCTATATCATCAGGTGTAGCATAATTGAACATAATAGTACATAACAATATTAATAAAAACAAAACATTGGAGACATTATATGACTTCAAAAGCAGTTAATAACCCAACCAGAGTGGGTGTCCTGTGTAATCTTGTCATCTTCAGAATAGTTGCCTCTACTCTCAGACTTGATACTATCAATCATAACAGATTTGAATAAAATCAGTCAAGACAAAACAGCGATCTAATAAACCAGATTCAAATAAATCAGCCATAGTAAGACAGTGTAAGTAATATAGGGCTTCAGTTTAAGTTAATAGGAAATTATGGATAGTTACTGTAGTATATCCTGCTAGTTTTGGAATAGCTGTCTGTGCTTTCAAATTTAGTACGAGTAGACAGACTGGAACAGAATAAAATCAAACTAAACAGAGTGATAAGAATAATGTGGTTTTTAAAACCTGATACACTATTAACAATGTCCTCTGCCTTTTTTTTTTTTTAGACAATTCCTCCCCTTTCACTTTCTCAGGGTGATTTGTACATTTCGGGTTGCACTAACTCCTTTAGATTTTAGATTAGGGGGGCAACCCGCTATCTACCTCAGTGGTTCTGAACCCTTTTACCCCTTAGCCTGATCATAAGCTGTATTCCTTTATTTACTAAAGCCTCAAGATTTTCCTTCCTTATAGCTGAGTAGTTCTCCACTGCACAAAAGTGATGGTATTTCATTTTGAAAAGACCATCTGTTGGCAGTGGACAGAGTCTGCAGGACCATCAGTTGGGACACTTCTATCATAATCTTGGCATTATGATACAGAGTTTATCTAATCAGGAAGCATAATAGTAGAATACAAAGGTTAAATGTGTGTAAGAGGCATAGGTGTAACATGTATACTCATAGGTTCATGTAATAAAGAAAAGAAAGGCTGACACAAACAATGATCCCTTTCTTTAGGTAGTTCATATTCCAGTTTTGAATATATAATTAAATAACACATACTATAACTGAAAATGTATTAGGTGATAACAAAACATAGCTAGATATTGCAAGGTATGTGGCTTGAAGATTTCAAGGTTAGTTAGGAAATGAATAAAGAAAAGTAAGTGATAATAAATATAGTGCTGTGGATGGTCCACTGGTTATGTGTTTATGAAAGTCATGCCCGTGAACGAGATAGTGGTCCTTTAACTCCTTTCTCTATCTCTCTTGTTCATTCTGGCTATGAGATGAACGGCTCTATTCTGCCATGCTGTAACTTCCTCAGGACAAGCCTCAAAACTACACACCAATCAACTAAGGTCAGAAATTTCCAAGATGTGACCCAAAGTAAACTTTTCCTTTTACTAATTTTAGTACCTCAGGTATGTGAGGTAGTAATGAAAAGCTAGCGGCTTACATGTGGGATAATCGTAGTTCACCAAACAATAAGAGTGGTCACTGATTTGAGAACCAAGGAAATATCGGCTGTTTAAATTAGGGAGCTTAAATTAGAGACAAGGTGTAAATCAGCCATGGAGTGATGTCACATCCTAAAGATACTAAGAAGTTGCCTTAGAAAGTACAATGCAAATAACATTTACAGAAGGAAAGGATTCTACTGCATAAAGGAAGAATTGCTTGGAAAAGTACTGATATGTATCAAACAAGAAGGAAAACACTATTAATCAATGATCTATATTTAGATATTTTAATGCCAATGTAAGGGTTAATGCCAATGGTGGATAAAAATGAAAGTCAATAAATTTTTTTTATTTCTTACCATCATTTATAAATATGGTCTACTTCTATTGTGTGCTTTACAAAATCTTAATATAACAATATAAAACATAAATTGAACAGGACTGTTCTTAATTTTACACATTATAAAAAAATAAAGGCTTTTACTCATTCAAACATCATCTTCATGAAGCAAACACTTAAATATTAGTGTAAATTTCATTTTTTTTTAGATTTTCAGAAATAACTGTATAGACTTGTATGTAGCTTAAAAGGTTTACATGAAAAGGTAGTAAACTAAATGTGTTATTACCAAGAGAAAAATGATCCCAGTGATAAGTAAAGGACAAGCTGAATTTCTTTCTCCTATTTGAAATAAAATTGAAATGACTTTTTGCTTCTTAATGGAAAGCATTTATGAAAGGATCTTTATGTAAATCACCAAGGAATTATACTAACTTTACTGTTTTTGAACACAAATATCTCATAGCCATTCATGAAGTAAAAGGTAGATTTTAACATGATTTGAATATAATGTAAGTCCTATTGTGCTTTTAGTATATGTGTACTACATAGCATTGATTTGTAATGTACATTTACATTAATTCCACTATAAAATAAAACACATTGTATTGTAATGTGTGTTTAATATAATATATACTTTATAAGGTAGATATTGTAGATGCTTAAAAAAACAAAGTTATGTAATAAAACATTACCTGTTATTCCCATTCTTAAGTAGGATTGATAACAGGAGTAATAATCTTCCTAAAAAATGACCGGAAGATTAGAATCTGTCTAAAAGCACATATTTTTAAATGTAATTTAAAGAAAAACTTTTGAAAATGAGAAAAGAATAATGTAGAACATGAGAGATCATTTATTACAAGGTTCAGTAAATAATAGAAAAAGCTTAACACCAAAAGATTTACATAGACTCAAACAGCATCGTTTATTATCTCTGATAATTTTTTACTGCAACACATGTTTCTACTCCTTTAATGTGGAATACACTTAACATAGCAAACAACTTTTTGTTAAATTTTGATAATAGATATTAACATTCAGAGTTGTAGATCTTTTGGGTTACTGAGACAAACTCTCTTGGGGATGTCAAGGCAGTAAGTTAGTATATTTGCAAAGTACTAGTAAAATGGACTCTGTGTGGCTGAGTTTGAGGCTTTAATTAGGCAAAATATTATATTTTGGTCCATGGTAACGTTTTCCCATATTCCAACTTTATGTGTAAAATATTTTATTTTCCTTTTGGGGGAAAAACTGTCTAATTTCACAATTAAGCCAAATCCAGTATGGTAATATATGAACCAAAGGAGAAGAGATGGCAAAAGTGAAAGTTAAAATACTATGTCTCACATGTAATGTAAATGCAATGCACACAATTATATGAGGTAATTGTCACAACTGGTATTTAAACAGATAAGGTGATCCTGTAGCCAATGAGAAGAAAACTAACATTCCCTAACTCTGAAATCACATAACATCTCAGAGTGTTAAGCATTGTAATTGACATCTTATCTATCCCTACTCCATTCTAATATTATGAGCAATTTCTATTTGGAGAAAAGTATCAAACACCTTACAAAACACACAAAAGAAAAAATGAAAGGGGAGAGATAAAATGTAGTCCTGATTACAAGAAAGAAGTTTAACCACAAGTACAGATGCTATAGATCGGTAGGTGGTATATAGACACTTAGAATCATACACTGAGATTATAGACAGGATGGTTTTAGGTAAACCTATTGAGTTAATTGTCAAGAGTTAGTGTTATTATCACATTTCTACTAATTCTCCAGTTTAGTTAGCTATAATTCAAACTAGAGTGAGTTGTTCCTCACAATTCTGTCATCAAGGAATTTGGACGTTGTGAATTAAACCTTTGACACTAGTACCTAATTGATAGAACAGGGATAAATAGCAAATTATATTTTTACGTAATTGATCAGAAGAAAGAGAAATTTTCAATCAAGAAGAAAGTCACCTTGGTGTAAATCAATGAAAGAGTCATAGAGGTTTTTCATTTTTATTCGTCTTAGCACAACACAAAGGCTACATTCCTGCTGGAGAGTTGATACCTATACATAACACGTTTTAATTCTTTTTCATACCTTTTCCATCCTCCATCCTATTCCTTCTATCTCTTGGTCCTCTTCCCCTCTGATCTACAGTGGACCTTCAAATTGTGACCCACCTCACATAGGAACAACCTGGATTGCAACTGGAATTTTTGGTTTAACTTATCTTTTTTTTATTTTTTAAAAAAATTTATTTAAAGAAGAAAACAAGCAAAATAGAAAAAAGGGTGGAAACAATACAGAATTTCAAAAAATAAACAGTAAGAAGTCACTAGCTGATAAATTACATATTGTCTTCTTAGACATAGTTGTTCAAGTTATAAAATTAAAGCATACAAAGTGGACATTCCAACAGTGAGGCTGCAACAGTTCTGTTCAACGATCCAACAAAAACTTAGCAACATGGTTATCAATCCTATGCACTTAAATCCTATGCAGTTATATCCTTTAGAGCACTTTCTTTTCATCCTTTTGCTTTTTAAGTCCATTATCTGTCTAGTTATATCCTGTTTGAGCTTTCTCAGTACCTTACTGATCTGTTTTATTGTTGTTATTTACTATTTAATCACCTTATATAATTCTGTTGCTTTGTTTTTGAGTTTCTCCTCATCCATACCCCATGGATAAGCTTTGGTGGAGTTGGGAGTTTTTTGGAGGTGTTTTGTTACTTTATTATCTTTTTCTTTTGAAGGTAGAAAAATACAGCAGAACAAGATAGAACAAAGCCAACTGAGACAGTGCAGTGAAATTGGCACAGAACCTCACAGCAGGTCACCAGGACAACAGCAATAGGCACAATAGTACATCCGCTCTCTTCACAATAGCTATTCTTTCAATCAGGTAGAGCAAAGTGGAAGGAAATACCGAATTTATAAAAACAGAATATTGAATAAAGCAGTACCACTAATCAGAACTGAGCAAAACAGTGATAAAAATATTTGCCTTCAAAGAGAAGGGAGAAGGAAATTGCTCTTACTTGCCACACTGCAGACCTTCATCCTCCCAAGAGATACTCAGACTTCCGGCAACCCACTTGCTAATGGGAGAGGTGAATGTGTGTGTGTGTGTGTGTGTGTGTGTGTGTGTGTGTGTGTGTGTGTTTGATTATTAGCCTGCACTCCGGCAGACCCAAAGCCGCTTACCAGAGTGGTGAGCTGGCTGCTTGTTTTCCCAGCACCCCAAGTTCCAACATGGCATGGAGCTCAGGGAACACTGATATGGTTCTTGTCCTGGGGCACCGCTAGGTTTAACTTATGACCAAAGTCTTGAAGACTGGCTGCTTGTGAAGTTTAAAGCAAAGATTTATGATGGCAGAAAAGCAAATGTCAGCATCACTCTGAACCCAGATGTACATGTCTGTGGAAGTGATTTCAGTCAGTGCTTCATATAATTGCTCTGATTTCTGCTAACAAAATGGCCCCTAAAAAACAAGAAAAGAAGCTAAAAAAGGAAGAGAAGGTAAGGAAAGCAATCACAATTGAAAAATAGAAGGAAATTGTGGAGAAATATGAGAGTGAAATTTGTTTTACTAGTAAGGACAGCATATCGAAATCCACCATCTCAGCAATCTTACAGGAGAAAGATTTATATAAGGAAGCTAGTGTTGCTAAAGGTGTTATTCAAAATAGTAAGTCACAATCAAAAGTGTTAGACTATGTAGAAAGGTTATTATTAGGGTGGATAAATGAAAGGCAAGTTATAGCCTATCCTAGTCTATAATTTGTGAAAAAACTAGGGTTATAAATACAGATCTCATAAAGGGTAATACATTGATGAGTGATAATGGCATAACATTTTGTGCCAGCAAGAGATGGTTTTGCAATTTTAATGTAAGAACTGGGTTTCATAGCATAACTAGCCACGGTGAAGCAGCCAGTGCAAATAAAAAGGCTGCTGAAAATTACATACATCACTTAAAAATGATGACAGAGAAATGGTTTTTGCTCTCATCAAGTTTTCAACTATGATGAAACTGGCCTTTTCTGGAAGAAAATGTATGGGAGAATATACATTAACCAAGAGAAAAAGAAAATGCCAGTCTACAAGCCTATGTAGGCTAGTCTAGCCCTACTGCAATGTGCCACACTGGTAGTGACTTCAAAATAAAACCTTTCTTTGCTTTTCACTCTGAGATTCCTAGGGAGTTCAGGAAATGTAAAGTCATGAAGAATAGGCTATGGATCATGTGGAGATCTAATGCAGAAGTTGGGGGAAAATAGCACTTTTTATTGAGTGGATCAGGGAAGTTTTCTGTCCTACTATTAAGAAATATATAGAGAACAAAGGTTTCCCAATCAAGGTTTTCCTCATCACGAACAGTACTCCTGCTCATCCTCAAGATTTGGATGAGTAATTCCCATGATTCCCAGCTGATTTTCTCCCATCTAATACAACTCCTCTACTAACCTATGATCTAGCAGGTTACATCAAACTCTAAGAAGCTGTGCACCAAGGGACTCTTCCTGATGTGCTTCCAGATGGCCTCAGATATAGATTTAACCTTAAAGAGTTCTGGAAGGAGCACTACCATACCCTTTCCTGTTAATTGAGAAAAGCTGGGCCAAAGTCACTCTAAGGATACTGAGATCTTTCTAAAATAAATTGTGGCTTGAATTATACAGGAGAGAGATTTGAAGGTTAACTGGAGAAGCCTGAGCCATCAAATGACCCTGTGGTTGAAGACATTGTCACTGTAGCAGAGTCCATATGCTTGGAGGTAGACAGTGGTGATGTTGAGGAGCTGGTGGAAGAACTGTCTGTAGAGGAATTTCAGCAACTTCTGGATGAGCAACACAGAATGGCAGCTGAGGAGCTTTCTGAAGAGGAAGAGGAGTCTTGACAATCAATGTAGCAAAGTTCTTCTTCTGAAATCCTGGAAAAGTGGACAGAGCTACAAACATTTGGAAAGATGAAATATCCAGAGAAAAATCCAAGTGTTGCACACACTACATTAATTGCAATGTCACATCATACTATAAAATAGTGTTAAAGAAAAGACAGAAACAGACAACATTAGACCAGTTTTTAATTATGAAAAGTTTAACTCCTAGTGGGCTACAGACTCTGCTAAGGAAAGGACACACACCAGAGAGCCATATTTCTGATGTTTTCATAGAAGAGGACCTCTTCTTCCAACTGGTAACCATCATCTATTTCATTTTCTCCTCCTGCAAGCCAAAGATGTCAACTCAAGTGATGAGTACAGTATGAAATTGTTATTACTGGTAAACTAGGCATATTTTATAACTTTTTGGTGAATACACTAGGAAAATTATTAGTATTTCTGATAAATTACATACATTATACAGTCCTTTTCATTATTGAAAGGTTAGTTAATTGGGGCTTAGGGAGATTCAGAATGCATTATGTGTATTTCCATTATTTCTTATGGGAAAAATGTCTTGATTTACAACCAATTTATGTTACAAACAATCCTCGTGAACAAATTGAGTACATAAGTCAAGGGTCCACTCTATCTCTCTAATGTTTATTATCTATCTATTGTTTTGCTGTATATATATATATATATATATATAGTTTCTCATATAAGAGAAACCATGCTCACAAGAAATTATTTATCTTCTCTTTCAGTGCGCTAATTGTAACACTAAAGAAAAATTGTCCCAGAGTCAAATCCTGCATTTCATTTTATTTTGGATTACAATAAATTAATCTACTTGAGGTAACTGAAAAAGCCAGACCTGAATATTTTGATGCAAATGTCAACTCTGTCAGGATATTTATTTCTCTGAATCTCTAGTCGTTTATCTGCAAACATAGAAAATGATACATCTTCTATAGGTTTTCTAAGAGAATCAATAATAATGCATGCAGATGAATTTTTAAAACTGAATTTTTCTGTTTTAAGAATGATTACTAGCATGGTAAACAAAAGAATTACATTGACAAAATGTATTCCACAGTTTGAATATATTTGTACGATTTGGGGCACGGAGGACATGAATAATAGCAAAATAATTGCGGCTGCTGGCAATGCAGTCCCCTAAACTTTAGGAGATGTGGGGCAGATTACACAGAACCAGAATTAGCCTCTTGAGTAGAAAATAGATTTAAATGCAACCAGATGATTTACTAATGCAAGCATTCATGACTTTTTTTCTTTCCTTTTCCATTTTGATTTCATAGGAAAAAAAAAGGCTAAACAGTGCACCTTATTATGATGCTGCCCAAGAGTTTGGTTTTACCAGGGTGTCCATGGATAAATCTCTGATTACCTCCCATGTTGGTCTCTTTGTTTGTTATGAACTTACCTTCCAGTTATATAAGTGGGTTTTCCATTCTAATAGGGCATTTTCAAAAAATGATTCACTGTGATTTTTGTTGTGTTATTATGCCAACTTTAGGAGGACTTTTAAAATATTTCCTCTATATCTCCTGAGTAGTTAACTGAGTCATTTTTCTACTGAAGGAGTAAAGAATATGTCACTCCAAAATATGCTGATCTGGCATATCGGCTATTTTGTTTAAAAATCCTTAACATAGTGAAACTCCCACACTAAAGGAAAGTAACATTTACATCACCATGGATGAGAATTTGAAGCTGAGGGAAACCTGCACAGACCTAGTTCACCTGACCCTAAATTTACTAGGCAGTTCTCTCCTCAGTTTACCATATAAGCACAAGCCCTTTTGTTCTAACATTTTTTCATAGTTTATTACTCTTTGTGCAATTCACTTCATGAATATTTTAGTTTCACCTTTTAATTGGTCTTGCTTCTGAATGATGGCTCCCCTAACACCTAAAACTGGCATTAAATAAATGTGTCTGCTTCTCCCCTGTATTTCTGCCTAATGTTAATTTTATTCTTTGGACATGTGAAAAAAAGTATAAACAAGAAAAAAATTTCCTACTCTACCTTATACAGTGTTTTGCAGAAACTCTCAAAAAAAGAAAAAAAAAAGAAAGGAAAGTTTAGCAACTGCAGTCCAACCAGTCCACTACTGCCAATATTTTCAGTGTCTGAAATAACAGCCTCATCATATTCAGGCTCCTTGATCTGGAAAACCAGATTCCTAGCTTGTTTATTTTTTGTCCATTTGTT
The DNA here is from genome assembly GCA_004027455.1 of Hydrochoerus hydrochaeris. Lineage (NCBI taxonomy): Eukaryota > Metazoa > Chordata > Mammalia > Rodentia > Hydrochaeridae > Hydrochoerus > Hydrochoerus hydrochaeris. The sequence continues at coordinate 37,286 of PVLA01010819.1, forward strand.
ATATCTATTCTGACCTTCCTGTCAAATTGATGGAAGAAGAAGTCCTGAATTCTGGCACTGTCACTGATGTATAAAGAGGGACATTGCTTTCCTTTCCTTATAGAATACTATGGTAGCAGAGTAATTTAGGAGGGAATCCTTCCTCCTAATAATTTAGGAACAAATATTCAGGAAATATCATTAAAGCTAGAGAAAAGTACAGTAACATGCAACATTATAAATAATTTTGAGAAAACTCCTTGATGGAGTGGAGAATCACCTTACAAAACTAGAGGGTGAACTCTAAAGAAAGAGACAAATCATTGGCAGTCAAGTTGGCAGTCAGACAGAGACTGGTTCAGGGGGATTTACCTCACAGAGCGATATTCACTAGGGCTTGAACACATAGTGCACTATGTAAGAGAATTAAAGGAATACTGGAATCATGTGGCTTCATTCTTCTATTTGGACTGTCACAATAGGATACCACAGATTGTAATTTTTATTTTAAAGAAAATAAAACCAAGCAAAATAATACAGAATAAAGCCAATCAAAACAAAGCAGTGTAAGTTATATAGGACTTCAAAACAAGATAATAGGAAATCAACAGATGATTGTAGCTTACATAAGAGAAGTGTATATTCTCACAGTTCTGAAGGCCAGAAGTTCAAGATCAAGTTGCCAGAAGATTTGGTTTCTCCTGAAGTCCATTCTTTTAACATGAAATTGGCATCATTCACTTTACATCATCATGTAGATTCCTCCTCTTAGAAGAACACTCATCCTTTTGGATTAGGGTCTCACACTAAATGCGGACGCATTGGTGGTTAGATATTCAGTGTAAGAATGGGAGTTCACGATTGCATTCATTAATAATAGCAAATAAACTGACTTTAAAATAGAGAGATTGTTTGGGGTTATTATGAAAGGCTCCACTGTAAACACAAATATCTCTTAACATGAAAGAGGGAAGAATGATCATCTTCAGAGTGACATGATATGAAAAGATCTTAATGTTAATTCCCAGCTGAAGGTGGAAAAGGCAAAGACCAAAAAATTGTAGGCAGACTTTCACATTTGAGAGAGGCCAGAAAATGGGGCCTCCTTTAGGAAACTCCAGGAATGAGTGTGATCCTGCCAGCAATATATCTTAGCACAGAGAAACTCAAATCAGACTTCTGACCTACAGAAAAGTAAGATACATTTGTGTTGTTTTTAAGTCACCAAATTTATGAAAATTTATTATCTTTGCAATGAGTATTAATTGAGATAATAAGAGAAAAATGTACCAGCTCATGCACCATATCTTCCAGTAGACCTTCTCATTACAGTGCACAAACCAGGCTTCCTTTCTTTAAATTTCAAGATGTGTTTGAAATGTATGTTAAGTTCCTTGAAATTTCTAGACATTTGGCGAACAGTGGTAATCAAAATTCAGCTCTTACTTTCGTGAACTTATATTTTAAGTGCACTGGGGCTAAATTGGCGATAAAATCATGCCCATGTAGCATTCCTTGCAGTGATCAAGGTAAATTTATAAAGAAAATTACAAGATTAAGATGGAAGCTGGGAAGATGGGGGTTCAATAAGCAGCAAAGTAAAGAGCCTTTCTGAGAAAAACAGCTCAGATGATGGAATAAAACATCCTAGAGAAGACCACATGGAAGGAGATGGATCCTTGACCCAGAAAGTTGGAGTAAAACATCCTAGAGAAGACCACACAGAAGGAGATGGATCCTTGACCCAGGAAGAAACTAAAGGGGAAAAAAAAGAAAGAAAAAAAGAAAAGAAAAATGTGGACAGAAGGCTGTAGCACCCTCACTGGAGACAGTCCCATTGTGCATGAAACACTGCTGGAATCTGAAGACATGTGGTTGCAGTGAATTGGGGGTTGGCAAGGCTGAGGGCCTTGGCTAGAGGACTCAGTTGCAGAGGGGAGCAGTGGAGTGGAGAACAACAGTGGTTTGGAGATCTGCACCAGCTGGTGGTGAGTGCAGGGAACTCAATACTCCAGCAGGAGTGGGTGATTGGCTGGATGACATTTTGGAGTTGGACAGGATAATCTTGGAACCAGAACTGCAGCAGCTTCAGTCAGCCACTCCTAGCAAAGAGCAGATTGGTGAGAGTTGCATGGATTGAGTCGTGCCCCTGTGCACTATCCAATAGCCAAGGATGAGGTCTCCCTGAAGCTATCCCTAACTGGTCCCTTCCACGAGGTACACACTAACATGGAGAAAACTCCCAGTGGTTGATCAGCTAAGGAGGGAGGGGCCAGCTTGTCCTGCCCTTGCTTGTATTTCAGTGGTCACCAGCAGACTGGGGAGGGCAGCAATCCCTAGCCAGCACACTTCAGAGTAATCGTAGCCAATACAGAAAGTGCTGGGGATCCCCACTATCCACTTGTCTGGAAGACACCAGAAACATGACAAGAGGAAGAAACAAAAAAAGTCTCCAGCCCACAACCCAAACACCACTGGCCCAGGAGAGGTAAATATGGAAGAGAAAGGGGGTGGCACACCTGAAGTTTCTGAATAAGCAGGATCTGGCATAAAGAAATATTTTCATGACATTATAAATGAACTCAAAACAGAAATAATAATACAAGTAAAGGGAGATATAAGAAAAATAATAAAAGAAATGCTAAGGGCTTCTCAAGAAGATACAGATTGAAGAATGGAGGAGCAGAGAAAAGGAGGGAAACCTTCAATGAAGAATATGAAAAAAAATCTAGAATACATGAAACAGATTCAAAGAGATCACCAGTAAATTAAAAATTCCATTGAAAGCTGGCAAAACTGCTTGAAAGAAACTAAAACAGACTATCAAACCTTGAAGACAGGTTTGCAACATGTGATTGTGAAGGGAAACATCTCTTAAAAATAACAAAGAACCAGGAAGCAACAATACAAAGGCTAGAAGATGACAAGAGGATCTATAACTGAAGAATAAAAAATGTGAAAGAAGAAACAGGGGTAAACACAAAATGAAATACAAAGTCTATTTACAGAAATAATAAGAAAATTTCCCAAGCATTGGAAAAGGATTCAGATATATGAAGAATACAAAACCTCAGCCAGCCATAACCAAAATAGATCTATAGCCAGACATACAATAATCAAGATCCCAGAAATTCAACACAAGAACAGAATATTAAAAGCTGCATAAGAAAAGAAACAGATCACCTATAAAGGAAAACTCATCAGAATCATGACAGATTTCTTGAAACAAACTTCTTGATCAAATCAAGAAGAGCTTGGAGCAAAATATTCTAAGTCCTGAAAGAAAATAACCTCCAACCCAGATTGATGTACTCTGCAAATCTCTCAAAATTAATGGAGAAACATGATGCTTCCATGACAAAGAGGAACTGGGGGAATTCATGACCTCCAATAAAACCCTACAAAAAATACAGAAGGACATTCTAGAGAGAGTAAAAAGACTATGGTTTCTGGAACAGTGGCAGAGGGGGCTCACTGAACGGGGCAGACAGTGGAATGAAGGGGAAAAGTAGATAACCAATGGCAAAAAAGTAGCATGGCAGAGGCAGAGATGAGGCAGAGAGGGGTGGCCATAATTGCTAGCACGGATGGCCTTGATACACTAATAAAAAGAAACACAGGAAGAGTGGACCAGGAGACAGGGCCCATTGAGATGCTCTATATAAGAAATATAATCAACCTGAAAGAGGATTTATGGACTGAAAGTCAAAGATGAGAAAATAATGCTCTATGTGACAGGGGACCAGAAAAAAGTGAGGGTAGTTGACTCATCAGCTGTAGATTGATTGAAAAGACATAACACTTTTATACAATTTAGAACTACTCAGCTATAAGGAAGGAAAACCTTGAAACTCTTGTAGGTAAATGGATACAACTTGAGACCAAGTTCAGGGGTAAGAAGGTTTAGAACCACTTAGGCAAATCGTGGGTTGCCTCCCTAATCTAAAAACTAAAGGAGTTAGTGGGATACAAAATATAAAATGTACCCTGGGAAAATGGAAGGGGAGGAACTGTCTAAAAAGGAAAGGCAGAGGACATTAATCTTGTATTATGATTTGAAACCTATATTGTTTTAATCACTCTGTTTAGTTTGGTTATATTCTGTTCCAGTCTGTTTACTTGTACTATATTTGAGGGTATATCCTTCCCAAAGATAGCAGGATATACTACAGTAACCATTTTAATTTCCTATTAACTTAATCTGAAACCCTGTATTGCTTTCACTGTCCTGTTTTGACTGACTTTATTTGAATCTGTCTTGTTCGATCATTGTCTTGTCTTGACTGTCTTTATTCAAATCTGTTATGGTTGATGGTATCAAGTCTGAGGGTATAGGCTACTATTCTGAAGACAATAAGATTCGCTGTGATACCCATTCTGGTTTGACTGTTACCCTCTTTTGAAGTCCTATAATGTTTCCAATGTTTTGTTTTTGTTGATTTTGTTCTGGACTGCTATGTTCAATTTTATTGTGCCTGATGATATGGGCAATTTTATTGAAGATAACAAGAGACATCCTGGTAACCATTGTAGATCACCTTGTAATGTGGTTTTAAATCGTGTATTATGTTCAACTTTTTGTTTTGAATGACCTCATTTTTTTTCTCATTTGGTTTTATTCTTTTCAAAATAAAAATTTTAAAAAATTACAAGTTTAAGAAAACCTGAGGACAAAAACTTGATTACAATGACTTCACATATGTAGACAAATCTTTAAAACTTTGATAAAAGAAAATGTTACATAGAAAGTTTCATGGGCTTTCATTGTTAAAAGCAGTAAAGGTGGGTAGGGGAAAGAAACTAATTAAAATTTAATTTCTTGCAAATAATTGTAAACATTTATCCTCGATGGTTTAAAACATCAATTACTTACAGCTTTATTGGAGTCTAAATTTTTAATATGTAGTGAACAATGTAGAGGACTGATCCAAATTGCATAATGAAAACATACAGCTATTCTTCAGGGAAACTTAGCTTGTGTGTTGTGTTTTTAAATCAGGCAGCTAAGGCATTAACCATGGTACATTAGGTATTCTGACATATAATAAGGTATTGCTTAAATTTCTTAGGTTAAATTCTGTTTGCTTATTGGCTTCCTAACTCAATGTCTGATCTTTATAATCTGTCATTTATTGAAAAGATCAACTGAGAATTTACATATATGATCTTTTCAAATGCAACCCCCTGCAAAACTGCATCTAATTAATATGTTTGAATGCTCATCTCATATTTAGCTTTTTCATAGGCATTGCTGTTCATATTTGTTGAAAATATAATTTGGAAGTTACTCATCAATCTTGGTAGATCAACATTTGTGAACATTTTCTTAGTTAAAAGGAACCATTGTAAAGCAGTGCAATGCCAAGTATTTAGGAAAATAATTCTGTTCACAAAGTTCATATTAAACTTTGGAACTCTTTTTCATTTTTACCTCGTCAAAGTGAAAGTGGAAAAAAAGTTCAAACAGACTCAGTCTCTTATTTCCTGAAGATTTAAATTGCTCATAAAATGTTGTGCCATTTAATAAATATGACAAAATTTTTTCACACTTAGAACAATTCATGCCTAATGATTATTAACTGAGTCCAAATTTTCACAAATTTATTTTGAAAGCTTTCAGAAGTATTTGCTAAATAATTGAAGCTGTTTTCAATTGCCTAAAGGCAGATTTTATCTTTTCAAAAGAGTTTTGATTTTTAAAATATTTATGCTTTATTTGAAGCTAAATATTTTCAATTGTGTGTGATCAAGTTAAGTTTAACAATATTGTGTATCACAAAACAACCTAATGCTCCATCTCAAGCCTCTAGAAAAAGAAGAGCAAGCTAAACCCAAAACTCATAGAAGAGAGGAAATTGTAAAGATTAGACCAGAAATCAATGCAATTGAAACTAAAAATCAATACAAAGAATTAATGAGTCAAAAATCTGGTTTTTTGAGAGAATAAACAAAATTGACAAACCCCTAGCTAACCTTATCAAGAGAAAGAAAGAAAAAAACTCAAACTCATGCAATAAGAACTGAAAAGGGAGAAATTACTACAGAACCCATGGAAATTAAAAAGATCATGAATACCTACTTTGAAAATCTCTACTCACATAGAGTAAAAAACACAGAGGAAATGGACAGATTTCTAGAAAAATATGAACTACCAAAGCTCAACCAAGAAGATATAGCAATTTTGAACAACTCAATATCAGCTGTTGAAATTGAAAATGTAATTAAAAACTTACCAACAAAGAAAATCCCAGGTCCAGATGGATTCAAAGCTGAATTCTAAAAGAAATTTAGAGAAGATTTGATGCCAGTACTCCTTAAACTCTTCAATGAAATTGAGAAAAAAGCAATCCTCCCTAAATCATTCCTGGAGGCAAGTATTACTCTGATACCAAACCCAGAGAAAGATGGAACCAAAAAAGAGAACTATAGGTCAGTCTCACAAATGAACATTGATGCAAAGATTCTCAACAAAATACTGGCAAATAGAATGCAGCAAATCATCAAGAAGTTTATACATCATGACCATTGGGGTTCACTCCAGGAATGCAGGGATGGTTTAACATATGCAAATCAATCAATGTAATACACCACATCAACAGAGCCAAAAACAAAAACCACATGGTCATCTCAATAGATACAGAAAAAGCTTTTGACAAAGTCCAACACATGTTCATGATAAAAACCCTTCAGAAACTTGGAAGACATGGCATCTACCTCAACCTTATAAAGGCCATCTATGACAAACCAACATCCAACATTATACTAAATGGACAAAAACTGAAAGCTTTCACTTTAAAATCAGGAACAAGACAAGGATGTCCACTCTCACCACTCCTTTTCAACATAGTTCTGGAAACACTAGCCAGGGCAATCAGAAAAGAGAGAGAAATAAAAGGAGTAAAGATAGGAAAGGAAGAAGTCAAATTATCACTATTTGAAGATGACAAGATACTCTACATAGAAGACACAAAAAATTCCATTAAAAGACTGCTAGAGGTAATAAACAAGTTCAGCAGTGTAGCTGGATATAAAGACAATGCTCAAAAATCAATAGCATTCCTATACACAAACAAAAAACTCACTGAGAGAGAAATTATGGAAATATCACCCTTTAAAATAACATGTAAAAAAATGAAATACTTAGGAATCAATCTAACTAAAAATGTAAAAGACCTATATGCTGAAAATTATACTACATTGAAAAAAGAGATTGAAGAGGATATTAGAAAATGGAAGGACATTCCTTGCTCTTGGTTAAGAAGAAGCAACATTGTGAAAATGGCTATACTCCCAAAACTGTTATACAGATTTAATGCAATCCCAATCAAAATACCATTGACATACCTAACAGATCTAGAGAACACCCTACTAAGATTCATTTGGAAACAGAAGAAACCTAGAATAGCAAAGGCAATTCTAGGCAACAAAAGCAAGGCAGGAGGCATCTCAATTCCTGACTTTAAACACTACTATAAAGGCACAGTGATAAAATCAGCTTGGTACTGGTAAAGAAATAGACCTGAGCATCAATGGAACAGATTAGAAGATGCAAGCACAACTATAAAGACACTCAGCCACCTGATATTTGACAAAGGGGCTAAATATGTTCACTGGAAGAAGGATAACCTCTTTGATGAATTGTGCTGGAAGAATTGGCTCTCTACATGCCGAAGACTGAAACTAGATCCATGCATATCACTATGCACAAAACTAAAGTCTAAATGGATCAAAGACCTAAATATTAAAACAGAAACACTAAATCTCCTGGAAGAAAAGGTAGGTAGAAGTCTTGGAGACATAGGGGTAGGCAGAGAATTCATGAACCAAAGGCAAACTGCATGGGAAAAACTTCAAAGAATCAACAAATGGGATCTCACATTATTGAAAGGTTTCTGCACTTCAAAGGAAATCACCAACAGAGTGAAAAGAAAACCAGCAGAGTGGGAAAGAATTTTAACTAGCAACCCCTCAGACAAAGGACTTGTGTCCAGACTATATAAAGAATTAAAAAACATCAAGCCCCCCAAATTCAAAGACCCTCTCCAAAAATGGGCATCTGAGATGACCACACAGTTCTCAGAGAAAGATACACAAGTGGCAAATAAATACATGAAGAAATGTTCACCATCACTGGTCATTTGAGAAATGCAAGTTAAAATAGCATTGAGATTCCGCCTTACTCCGGAAAGAATAGCTGCCATCAAGAAATCAACTGATAACAAATGTTTGCGAGGCTGTGGGGAAAAAGGAACACTGCTCCAATGTTGGTGGGAATGTAGACTGGTGCAACCATTATGGAAATCCATATGGAGAATTCTCAGAAGACTAGGATTGGAAGCCTCATTCAATCCAGCTATCCCCCTCCTGGGTATTTTCCCCAAAGAATTGAAAAGTTCATTTCACAGTGATATATGTGCACCCATGTTCATAGCCACACAATTTGTGATAGCTAAATCCTGGAAACAACCAAGATGCCCATCAACTTCAGAGTGGATGAAAAAGATGTGGCATTTTTATACAATGGAATATTACTCAGTTATAAAAAAGATGATCTTGAGGCCTTCATAGGCAAATGGAGACAACTTGAGACTATCCTCATTAGTGAAATAAATAAGAATCATATTTATAAATATCATATTGTGTCTCTAGTGTAAAAAGTAAATAAGAACTATAAAAATAATAAAACCAAAATATGTAATTGCTATTGTAAAAAAGAGAGGAAAAGAAAGTGCTCTAAGGGATATAACTGCATGTATGTTTGAGTATGTAAAATAGATGACCGTATTGATGAATCTTTGTTGGATCTTTGAGCAGAACTGTTTGTAGTCTGACTGTTTGAATATTTACTATTTACCCTTTAACTTTGTAACTTGAACAACTACATCTACAATGACAATATGTAGTTTATAATTCACTGATTTCATAGTGGGGCTTTTTTGCATTCTCCTTTTTCTTTCTTTCTTTTAGAATTCTGTATTGTTGCTACCCTTTTTTCTGTTTTTTTTCCTTCTCTTTAAATAAAATTTTTAAAATGTATAATTGCTATTGTGAAAAAAGAGGAAATAGGAAGCACTATAAAAGATATAGCTGCATGTATGTTTAGATGTGTGGGATTGATAACCATATTCCTAGGTTCTTGTTGGATTGTTGAACAGGTCTGTTTGCACTCTCACTGCTTGATTGTCCACTTTGTGTGCTTTAATTCTGTAATTTGAATAACTATTTCTAAAAGAACAATATGTAATGTATGAACTAGTGATTTCTTACTGTTTATCTTCTTTTCTTGAAATTCTGTAATATTTCTACATTTTTCCTATTTTTTTCTCTTTAAATAAAAAATATTGTGTATCACAAAGTACTAACGCTTTCTCCATGTTCATAAATGATATTATCTATAAATTGTAACTTCTAAAAATTCATTAATAAACTCAGCAGAGTCTTATTTAGTATCTATTATTTGTCAGCAATTGTTATAGAAGTTTAAGATATATAGATGAAGGTAGGAACTATATCAGTAACCACTATGGTAATAATTATAAACAAAGAGTCCTGAACTGTGGAACCTAGGATAAGTAACTGATTGAGAAGATAGAAAATATGCAAAAACCCTAAATTAAAAAAATTATGCAAGGTATTATCAAATGATTTAAAATTTATTTAAGAAATGCAAAGATTCCATGTTGTTATCCTCTAAATAGATGATCAGACTACTGGCTTTAGATTTGCAAAGTCAATGAAACACTAAACACCACAGGCATTAAGTTGTATATTACTTTAATAACTAATATCTCAACCTGTGTTTCTCCAGATCAGCCGGTTGCATATGTGGTAGAAGTGGGAACCTTGTCTCTTCTTGTCTCATAGACCATACACTGGAAGTGGCTGGCATCTGGTTCTCCTCCCCATGGCTCATGCATGGTGCCATCTCACACGAAGTGGCTGACTTCTTGTTCCTCTCTCCATGGTCTGCAAAGGGCACTAACTGACATTGGGCTGACATCTGGTTCTCCTCCCACAGCCAGTGAATGGAGATGTCTCATAGAAAGGAGCTGGCTTCTTTTTCTCCTCTCTGGAATATATCATCTATGGAGGATCTCCTTCTGAAGGTGGTAGCCAATATTAATTTGCTATTATCTTTTAAAAATTATTTTCAATTTTTTATTATTTTTATTATTTTGTTTGGTTCAGATTTTTCTGTTTTGTCTTGTTTGATTGTATTATATGTGATGGCATGGGCAGCCATTTGAAAGATAACAAGGTATTTTATGGTAGCCATTTTAGATTTGCTATTATCTTGTTTTGAAGACCTGTGTTGCATTTATTGTTTTGTTTTTATTGGTTCTATTCTGTTCTGTTCTGTTTGATTTTACTATGTCTCATGTAATGCACAGCTATTCTGAAGACAACAAGAGGCATTATGGTAGCCATTGTTGGTTTCCTATTATCTTGTTTTGAAATTCTGTATCACTTACACTGTTTTGTTCTGACAGGCTTTATTCTGTTTTATTGTACTTGGTTTTATTCTCTTTAAAAAAAGAAATATAAAATAAGAGAAGATTATTTGAGAGGCTTTGATGTGTTGGGAAAGAAGGATGGTCTACTAAATAAGATGGTCAAAATATCTTCATCAATAATAACTCAACATCCCCTGATAAATACACTGATTACTAATAATATTTGGATATTTACATATTCATGTTTTACAAAGAAAAAGTCACTATCTTCAGCAATGTGGAAGAAATGTAATTAATCTCTGAGATCCCAACCTAACCAAAATTCAAAATTCACAATTCTGTCACACAAACTGCGTTCTCTGTGTTCAAAGCAGCTTGTAATTTGAAAGATTGTGATTTGTATCCTGTGCTTCATGGTGCTTTAAATATATAACAAAATAATTACAGAGATGCTTGATTATGCTACGTGTTAAGTAGCACATAGCTTTATCCATAAAGCAGGCAAGTGAAACGGCTCTGTAAAGAATTTTACAATAAGATCCCCAGCCACACACTTTAACAAGAACACTGATGGCTTCACACATACATGCATATGTTCACACTCATACAGTCATGCATACACATATTTACACAAGCACCTGAAATTTACTCAATTCAAATTTCAAATGCCTTTAAAATTTTTAAATTCAATGTATGTTTGATATGATTTATTATCAAAGAGCTTAGATGAATTTGCAGTGTTTACTTCAAATTCCTATCCAATGATCTGTGTGTAAAATTTCATGTATGATAAATACACATCTGTGGTTTGCATTGAGCCCATTTTGCCACATTATAGTTGTTCTTTTTTTGTGCTGTGATCTGTGCAGCATGCATTAACTTGTTTTCACTGGAAAATTACTAACTGGAATCTTAATCTAGTATTTCAGTGTGTTGAAATGGAGCTTTTGCCTTCTATTTCCTTTTTCTTTCAATCTTCTCTGCCAAATAAGAAAAAATTTTTTTTTCTTCCCTTATTTTCTTTTATTTTTTGAGACAGACTCTACATTGATATGGACTGGATCACCCAAACTATTTGATCTGGATCACCTACGCTCAAAAGATCCTCTTGCCTCAGCCTTCTAAGAAGTTGTGATTACAAATGTGCCATCATCCCTGGCTCAATGGCCTTATTTCAGTAAAACAAAAAAAAAAAATTGTGACAATAGCAGGAAGACCATTTGTTATTTTTAAAGATTATTATTTTATTGTTGTTTTTAAAATGGGATATGGGGACCTTTATTGAATTTAAATCACTTCATGTTCTCTTTTTTTATTTATTGACAAAAATAATGCTTATTTGTCAAAAATATCATTTGAAATAACACACATGTTATCAAATAAAATTATTTTTTCCAGGAATTGATTTGAATCTTGTCAGTTACATGATTTTTTAGCATACATTGCTTTGTATAAATTTGACATTTAGTAAGTACTGTACTATACAATCATTATTTTAAAGAGAAGTTATTTGGCTACTAAAATATAATTTAGGCAACTTTTTATAAAAAGATGTTTCCATTTTACCTAACTGGTGATATATGAAAATAAGCTGTAATCCACCCACCCTCATTAGAGTAGTGTACTTCATTTTATTAGGTAGAAAAAGTCTCTTTTCTGATAGTATAGATTATAGCTATTAAATAAGGTTGCCAGGATAGCTATAAAAAATTAGCACCAGTGGGTGAGTTAAACAATAGAAATGTATGTTCTCATTATTTTGAAGTTTGGATACCAGAGATAGGACATTGACAGGATTCGTATAGCACCTCCTCTTCTTGTCTTGCTGTTGGGTATCTTCTTCCTGGGTTATTATATTGTCTTTCCTCTGTGTACCTGAGTCCTAACCTCCTCTTACTATAGCAATATCAACCATTTTGTATAAGAGCTCATTGTAATGACCTCATTATAAATCAAATACCTCTAAAGATGCTTAGTTACAAGTACATTTACATTGTGGATTACCTGGGAGCAAGACATATACAAAAATTTTAGATATCTTAGTTTTGAGATATGAAGCTTTCCCATCTTTGTTTTGCTTTCTATGCAGTTACACTACTGTACCTCCAATATTGGTTGATTTCTTTTAAAATATATGAATAGTAATTGTCTCTGTAGTACTTTGTGGACTGAATAAAACTGACATTTTTGTTCTTATTGAGGTTTTCATTGTTGACCAACTATTTTGCTCATATTTTTTAAAGAAACAATTTCCTTTTGGAGGTAATTTATCATGAAATAATATCTTGATTTTAATGAAGTTTTTTTGGCCATATTACTTTTAAATTTGATCTTTTGTTTTTCTCTCTAATCTGACCATATTATTTTTGACTGTTCTACAATCCCAGTAGCATTACTCCTTTCAGCTTTTAAAGTTTGATTCAAAGCATATCAGTCTTTTGAGAGTTTTAAATCTACCCTATTTTGTGGATAAATGTAATTCTTGTAGCTTTATTATTTAGTTCTACTGAAATTTACTTCTTGATGCATGTATTTACTTCATTTCATATTGATTCTTACCAATTTTATAGTTGAAATTCCTGCATTTTATTTCAAATTATCATTATGTGTAAATATAGAAATCTCTGCATTTCTGCATAATATTATGTAAATTTGCTTTATATTTCTTCATAAATGTATATTACATTAACAGTTAACCATATTTTATATAATTAAAAGGAACATTTTCTTAATAATTGCCAACAATTTTTTTTTTCTTTTTGAGACAGAGACTTGCTAATGCAGTTCAGACTGGCCTTGAGCTCACTTTGTAGCCCAGGCTGGTCATAAACTCAAAATGATCCTTCTGCCTCAACCTCCTGAGTGCTGGGATTACAGGCATGGGTCACCATGCCCAGCACAATTGCCATCAATTTTAAACCAACAACAAATGCTGACAACATGTACATTTTTGATACATGTGTTGGTTAAATAAAAATGCCTCCTTTTCAATGATTTTGAGAAAATTTAATTGATAAGCATATTTTTCTTATTGTTGAAAATAGATGTTTATTTGGAATTGTGTATAAATTGTAGCTTCAGTTTTAATAGACTTTGAAAACTCTCTACTGTTGTTATAAGTGAATTTTTTTAACTTTTGTTTGTGTGTGTGTGTGTGTGTGTGTGTGTGTGTGTACTCATGTAGTTTTCTTAGAAGATGGCATTTGATATGGTACCCACTCATCTTTTGACTAATTGGCTATATTCCACACTATAATATCTTACTTTTCTTAGATCAATTTTGTTAACCAAAAAACCCATTACAATAAATTTCAGCTCAATATTTCTAACTTCTGATTTATGAAAGAGCTAATTGAAATCTATAATTTACCCTATATTTTAAATTAAATTGACCTCTTTTCAGATACTTGTATGATATTCAAACCTTTAAAGTACACATTCTGAATGCTTTTATTTCAAATAAAAAGAACAACTCTATTTCTCTTAAGAAATGCAACTATTTAGAGGTTTACATAATTAGAAATCCCAAAGAGACAGCTTAACCTCAGCTAATCATCAGTGTGATTAATATTAATTTTAAAGTTGTATTAATCATCACACTGGTTTTTCTTGCAGTGACAATGTTTGAATTTCAGACTTCAAAACTCCTATCTAACATAATGTACAGGAAGAAAGATTATTCCAATCAGTTAAATGTCCCTATCTCTTAAGAATATGGATTTATTTTTTCTAATCTCAGAAGCTTTCGTTATATTTCACTTTAAATTGTTTGACCTAATTACTGTCACTTGCCCATTTTTGAACCAATTAACATAACAAAAAGATTTTTTTCCTTCTTTACCTGACTTATTCTTCAAGCTAGTTTGATAACCGCCACTAGAATTCACTAAGCTGTATGGTAACATACCGTTCACAGTGCTCAGTGAAATAAAATACACAGAAGTTAATTTAGACTTGAATGCTTTCCATATGAGCAATCTTGAAAAGTATCACAAAGGCAGTTGTGATGACACTTAGACTGAGATTCCTCTCAATTGTTTTAAGGTAACTTAAAGTGATAATTCAAGAATTACTGGGGCTTGTTCCTTTCATTCCTGTTTTACCTAATTTTAGTCACTTTCCCTTCATTCTTCAGTTTTTTCAAATTCTTTCTTTTTCTTTCTCCTAAATATTTCTCACATTTCTGAGATTTTCAAACCTTAGATAATCAGTAAATGTATTATTTTTAAAACTCTAAACTCAGCGATAAGTAATAATTGAATATATTTATTTTCATTTTCAGATTTTAGTTAAATTCATGTATCCTTTGTAAATGTTTGTATTTTCACCTTCAAAATGTTTATAGTCTTACACACAATGTAGAGTACGTTATAATTATATAAGAAAGTATTAGAAGAGGCTTTATGATATTATATGGCACTCATAAAATTTCATAATATATTAACTTTGACTTTTAACAAAACTATGATCATAAGAATTAATCCCATTTTGCACTAATTTCCAATGCGTTCTTTTCAACATCACTGCAACAGTCTTGTAAAGTGTGTAATTTTTCTTCTTTCCATTATATATTTGGGTTGAAATGTGTAGATTTCATGAAGTGTTTTTTCAGAGGATATAACTGTCTTCAGTTTACCAAGAAGGGCATACATTGTTTTCCATAATTCATAGCACAGCCCCTAAACTAGCAACCTAAATTTAGCCTCACTGGATTGTTTTTCACTATTGATATATAGAAGTTCACTTTGCTAAGACACAAACATCCTCCTGTTTTCATCTTGAAAATATTATTTCTATTTGTTTTTGTCTGTCTCCACTGATAGAAACCATTTTACTTCGTAAATATAAAGCTCATTTTACTTATCTTTCATTACACTCTTTCCATCTATTTTGGACTCACTAGCTTTTTTTCTGGTTCCATACAGTCCAGGAATATTTTTTTTTCTTTCCTGATTTTTTCTCATCTTTGTAAGCTCAGCAATGAAACAGCAGATAGCTCACAGCAAATGTTCAGAAAATATAGAACTGAAGTTTACAATGTATTAAAAGTGAGGTCTTGTTTTAAGAACAATCAATTAAGCTTTTTCAGGAGGAAAAGTCTAACCAACCATATCATAGATATGTAGGAAGAAATTAAACCAGTATCATTTCAGTAATGTTAATATATACAATATATACTTTTTGGTGAAAGGTTCTTCTAAATGATTTTATGAACATGTACGTTTGTTTATAAAGTATAGAGTACTACTAAGGAAGATACTACGTGACTCAAGGCATTCTCAAATGCTCACAACATAGCCATTAACCTTATTTCTAACAAATTCAACCTTAGAATTTTGAACATAGCATAATAAGTAATATAAATACACTAGATTTTAATCAGAATAACATTTCTTTCATAGGATCTAAGTAAGTGCTTCATGGAGAGTTTGAATATTCAAGCCATCAGATAATTCTGTTTGATCTATAAATTAACAGGCATTCAATTATCTGTGCTTAATCAGATGGCATAGGTTGTATTTTTAAAGTTGATTGATTCATGTTTATGGACAATTCTCCTTCATGAAACACTGTCATATTAACAGATGGCCGATACATTTGGTAAGTAAATCTTTTTTACTATATTCCTCTTGCCCACTCCTGAGTAGTTCTTTGTTGTACCTTTTATCAAATTAGTACTTAGGTTTGGTGATTTTTGCCAACTATTCTTTCATCTATTCCCTGTCCTGTTACTCTTGCTTGATTGCACTAGCCTTCTGTTTCAGAAACTTTTCCCACCTGCTTTATTGTACATTCTCTGCCAAATATGTTTTTGTGTTTGTATGTAACTATTACTTTATCTCTCCCCATTTTTACAAATATAAGTTACAGCAATTAAAAAATCTTCTATAGTATAATTCCTATTAATTCTATTCCTAGCTTATACCATGTCTGCATCTTATCATTTAAGTCAAGCTGTCTAGTATATATGCTCAAACTTGTTAATTAAACAGTGTTCTACTGTTTTTCTACTATAACTTTTCTTTTTCTGTAAATTGTCTCATTTTATTTACAGTTTGTTTTTAGTTCAGATTGTCCTATTTTTTTCCCCAGTGGACTTAGGTAAATGTCACTAAAATCTCCACTCTGTCTCATCTTTCTTCATGATAAACCATCTTGGGGAACATGTGAGCATTTTTGAAATTTGC
This sequence comes from Hydrochoerus hydrochaeris, assembly GCA_004027455.1. Taxonomy (NCBI): domain Eukaryota; kingdom Metazoa; phylum Chordata; class Mammalia; order Rodentia; family Hydrochaeridae; genus Hydrochoerus; species Hydrochoerus hydrochaeris. The sequence goes on from PVLA01010819.1 coordinate 53,907, forward strand.
TAAGGAGAACTTACTTGGAGCAATTCACTTCATTTGAGTTTAATGTGATATATTTATGTAGCTGTACTCAGTTCAGTGAGAAATGTTTCTAGTGACAGCTCTGTAGAAAAGCTTTAGGACTTTAATTATGCATTTAGAAAAACAAAAATCATATAATAAAACATGCAGCAAATTGGACATGGTGTATGTGAATATTCAAAGGGTAAAATAAAGTTAGAATTATATGAGCAGAAGTCTATTTATGGGAAATTCTTACAGTCATTTTATATGGATATGCTAAGTGGTCCTTGCTTCCTTTAAACAGCAAATCAAAACAGAAGCTCTCTCCTGTTAGTCATATAATCAATTTTACAAGCTCTTAAAGAATCCATCCTTCACTTTGTATGTTTCAGCCTCCCAAAGTCTTGGATCCAATCCTTTGCAAGCACAGTTTGTTTTTATTTTCCATGAGTTAGTTGCCAATATCTTAAATTAAGACAATGATTTAAATATTCAGAATATTGATCATTCATTTTATTTTATTTTACTTGAGATTCTTTGTAATGAGCTCCAACTCCAATCCTGTGTGTGTGTGTGTGTGTGTGTGTGTGTTTATTTTAATATGGGGTCTTATTAAAGTGTTCAATTGTGAATCACCTACATCACCCTTCTGTAGAGCCAGGATTATAGGCATGGACCACTATACCTGGTCAAAGCACTGTTTCCTAGGCTTTTAGCCAATTTTAAACATACCGTTAAATAACATTCACAGCTGTGCATTTCACTATTAAGTCATAGGTATTTTTCATCTTGTATAGTTGAACTTTGTTCCATTAGATGATAACTCCCTGTTTGTCTCCCCTACCTCAGGTAAGAACGATTCTGTTTATCTTAATGTAGTTGACTACTCTAAATACATTATTTTAGTGGAATTATGGTGTATTTATCTTTTTGTAAATGATATTCACTCTGCATAGTACTTCCAAGATTCACACAGTTATAATGTGTGTTAGTATTTCTTTTTTCCTAAAGCTGAATATTAATAAATATATGTGTATAGTGTATTTTGTTTTTCTGTTCATCTACTGATGAGCACTTGCTTGTCATCTATCTGCTGTCTCTTATCAATAAAGATTGCTATGAATATAAGTCAAAGTGTAGGTCTGAATCTCTGTTGTCAATTTTGTGTGGTATATAGTTAGAAACAGAATATCTGGATCATATTGAGTAACTTTTTTGACATGTTTAAAGAATCATCATATAAGACATTTTTAACAAATGTAAATCTTTCAGTTCATCATGGGAAATCAATTTCCTGTGAGAAAATAATCAATTTTATTTCTGCCGTAAGAATTTGTTACTCTTTTTTTTAAACATAAATAAAACCTAGTTCCAACCCGCGTTAGACTGTGTTGTGTATTTCACCAGTTACTCCAATAACAAGATGCAGTGGGCAGAAGAGTTCCAACTTCTAATAATAGGCAACAGATGGTACTTTCTTGGCAATAAATTGTAGATGCACAACATAATCAATGACTCATTACGCTAATGCTTTTAAAAATCAACAGCAGTTAGTCCTGCCCATTGGTCAGTCAGGTCATGTACAGGTAAAGAAGCATGTAGCTGAGTTGCCTCTCTCATTTCCAGCGACGTGAATACATTATATTTAACAAACTTGGAAAATCAAAAGAGAGAAGTAACCAACAATATGGAAAAGCAACAAAGAAACAAAAAGTAATGGTATTGGCAGTGTAATTTTAACAGTATGTGAGTAGTTACAGAAGAAATGCCAATTATGAGAACATTAATACTTGCTACTATGCAAAAGATCTGGAGCAGTAGCTTAGTGAAGGCAAATTAATCTACAAAACAAGAAAATATGCTGTAATAGAAAAGATAAAAGATGTCCCAGGAGAAATGATGCTAGCATAAAGATTAAAAAAAAAAACTATGAAAAAGGAGAAAGAGCTGCAGGAGAGGAGGGTGAAGAGGGTGAAGAGGGTGAAGAGGGAAGGAGGAGGACAAGGAGGAAAAAGTTCCCATTGAAATATTTCTGGAACTTTTTTATGATATTGAAACTATAGAGAAAAAGTTTTGGAAACCAATCTAAACTTAGAAAACAGTGGGGCAAGATTAGAAAAAAATGTTGACTCTATGCTGTAAGTTTTATAAAATGGGGAAATTAAGAAGTGTCCAAGCTGCTCTTTGATAATGTTCTTAAAAATAAACAATTTATTGCTAAAATTTTTATTATTTTAAATTACAACATGTTAAATAAATATTAGTTTTAGTTTTTATATTTATTTATTTTTGTCTTTTTGAGACAGGGTCTCGATGTGCAGTTGGGGCGGGCCTTGAGCTCACTTTGTAGCCCAGGCTGGTCTCTAACTCCCAACTGATCCTCCTGCCTCAGGCTCCCAAGTGCTGGAATTACAGATCTGAGCCACCACTCCCAGCTTACTTTTTATTTTGGGGTGTTTATTTTTATAGCAACAGTAAGAAACATTTTGATGACTAAAATCTTTAAAGTGAAGAGAACAATGTAACTTTTGTTTATAAAGAGCATCTTGCATAGTCTCAGTTTAAATGCTTTTAATGATTACTGCTACTGTGTAAAGTGAGATTTGCTTGATTTTCACTTGCTCAAATATTCTATTTGATTATGAATTCTCTGGAGCTTTAGATTTATCTCAATTATATATCTTTGCTTAACTTTGCTTTTGAGGCAAATAAACACAAGTAAATAAGGGAAACACATCTTTCTGGTATATAAATTCATAAAAAATATTAGCAGAATGTAGATGAACATTGAAATATAAATGGCCTGAGTTATAGACCTACTGTAGACATCTATTAGCAATGAAATAAGGGACAGAATATATGGCTTCTGTAAGATTTTAAAATGGAAAGTATAAGTTGCTTGTTAGGAAGATTCTGTGTAACGACTCTCCTCAGCTTCAATGCATAGGTGGTTTACTAGTGAGTAGGGCTTTTAGGTAGTTTGGGGTAGATAAACATTTGATTCCAGCACAAAGGCTTGGACTTTATGTTATGGAAGATAAATAAATGATTTGCAATGAGAATAATGGATTTGGGTGCATTCAGTTTGTTACAACTGTCTCACATTTATCTTTCTTTATAACAGGGTAGTACTCTATTGTGTATAATTACAACATTTTCTTTATCCATTCATTTGCTGATAGACAGGCTGCTTCCAGGATTTAACTATTATGACTTGTACAGCTATGAGCAGAGATATACATGTATCTTTGTAACATGATATATTGAACTTTATTCCCTGGATTGAATGGAATTTCTTGTTTTACATGTGTGAAGGATCTCCATACTTACTTCCACAGTGGTTGTACTAGCTTGCATACCCAAAAACAACAAAGAAAGTTTCCTTTTTCTCCCTCAGTCTCACTGGCATTTGTTATTATTTGGTTTCTTGATAATGTCTACCTTTTCTGGGGTGTGTATAATTTTAACATTGTTTTAATTTGCATTTCCTATATGGCCCACAATATTGAGGGTTGCTTTATGTATTTATTTGTCATTTGTGTTTTTGTGAAATACATCACATAAGTTTAGCTATCACATGGTTTCTCTTGAGAAAATATATAAATAAAAGCAAAATTGGAGATAGATAATAGGAATCATTGAGACAGAAAAATAGGAATTGAATCAAGAGATAGTGAGGTAAAGGACGGGATTGGAGACAAAAATGGAATTATGCTGTGTTAGGTACATATAGCAACTGCTTGCAAGGAATGCAAACATAAGGTACTACTAATGCATAGTAATAGAAAGGCTTTTATTTTATTTTTTATTTTTTAGAGGGGGGAAGCAAAACCAAAAAAAAGGGTAGAAACAATACAGAATTTAAAAAAAATAAACAGTAAGAAATCACTATTTGATACATCACATATTGTCTTCTTGGATGTAGTTGTTCAAGTTACAAAATTAAAGCATACAAAGTGGACGTTCAAACAGTGAGGCTGCAAACAGTTCTGTTCACCGATCCAACAAAAACTTAGTAAAATGGTTATCAAACCTACACACTTAAGTATACATACAGTTATCTCTTTTAGAGCACTTTCTTTTCCTCCTCTTGCTTTTTTTAAAAATTTTTTTATTTAAAGAAAAAATTTTAAAACAGAAAGGGTAGAAACAATACAAAATCTCAAAAACAAAACAAAACAAACCCCAAAAATAATAACCAGTAAAAAATCACTAGTTGATAATTACCTACTTTCCTCTTATATGCAGTTGTTCAAGTTACAAAAGCAAAGTCCACAAAGTGGACATCCAAACAGTGAGACAGCAGTCAGTTTTGCTCATCCATCCAACTAAAACTTTAGCAACGTGGTTATTAATTCCACACACTCAAACATACATGCAGTTATATCTTTTAGAATACTCTATTTTCCTTTTTTTTTCTTTACAATAACTTTAATCCATTCTTGTAAACTACTTAGAAGTTCTACGCATGTATAAGTCGCTACACATATACTTAGCCTTTCTGTATTAGAGGGAGAAACAAATCAAAACAAGTCAGCAATACAAATTCCTAGAGAAACATGAAAAGAACATACAAAAACACAACACTAGGTGATCTACAGTAGTCACTATGATGTCTCTTGTTATTTTCAATAAAATTGTCTATATCATCAAATATAGTATAAACTTAGCATTGCTTTACACTATTAATAAAATCTAAACATTGGAGACATTATGGGACTTCAAAAGCAGTTAACAATCAAACCAGAATGAGTATCCTATTGAATCCTGTCATCTTCAGAGTAGTTGCCCCTACTCTCAGACTTGACACTCTCAAGCATACCAGATTCAAATAAAATCAGTCAAAATAAAACAGTGATATAACCAATCTTCTCTGCCTTATTTCTGCCACGCTATTTTTCTGTTGTTGTTTACTTTTCTCCTTCATTCCACTGTCTGCCCCTTTCTTTGAGGCCTTTCTGCCATTATTCCTGGAACCCTGGTGATTTTCTTCTCTCTCTCTAGAATGTCCTTCAGTATTCTTTGCAGGGTTGGATTGGTGGTCACAAACTCCCCCAGTTCCTCTTTGTTGAGGAAATATCTTGTCTCTCCATTAATTTTGAGAGACAGTTTTGCAGGGTACATCATTCTGGGTTGGAGGTTATTTTCTTTCAGGGCTTGGAATATTTCACTTCAAGCTCTTCTTGATTTGATGGTTTGCATTGAGAAGTCTGCTGTGATTTTGATGAGTTTTCCTTTATAGGTAATCTGTTTCTTTTCTCTGACTGCTTTTAATATTCTGTTCTTGTGATGGATTTCTGGGATCCTGATTATTATATGTCTGGGTGTAGATCTGTTTGGGTTGTAGCTGGCTGGAGTTCTATATGCCTCAT